>JAURVB010004448.1:0-114021 GCA_033002965.1 Piper betle
GAGTGAGTGACATAGTTACGTATGAATTACATTAGTACTACTTTATACCTTAAAGTAGTACAATATAAATAGGGTATTGCAAATGCGCAACACATTTTTGAAACTTGTGACACTATCATTATTTCGAGCCACCTGAGTACCGTAGCATGCGACATATGGAAGATATGAGGGTGTAAGTGTAAGTATCTAAGTACGTAAGTATGAAGTTGTTGAATTGATCTGACATTTTTTTAATAATCGGTCATGTCGGCTTAAGCTTAGTGCTTTATAATGTATTCTAAAAGTTTTATAATTTCTCGTGAGTATTAAGATACTCATCTGAAAGTATTATTTTGTCAATAGTTATTTTTAGACCGGTAATCAAACGTATTTGATTATTGATGATTTTATATATATATATATATATATATATATATATATATATATATATATATATATGTATATATGTATCAATGTATTCTTGTCTGTGACTGCTAAAGGTGGACGAATTGATAGGCTCATGATAGGGGATGGTACCATGTATTTGTATTATGCTGAGCTTTGTATCAGACAGATGTATTTGAGTTGTATGATTTATATATTACAAGATTTTGGGCCTTATGTATTTATGATGGGTTGATGTCTTAAAACCAATGTTGGTATGCTTGATATGCTACGTGTGGTATGTGATTTATTACTGTATTATTATTATTGCCGTATAGGGTGTTAACTTTGGGGCATTCTAATAATTGTTTGCAGGATGTATTCAAGACATAGTTGGATGCAATTGTGTGGGTGTGTGTGTGATAGAAGAACATAGACTTGAGGAGCTTACGGTTTATACCGCTTGAAGGGTCCACGTGAAGACCGAGTGTTAAGGTTTGATGCCCTGGCACGCGATGGTGCCTCTATGTATTTAATTTCTATCTGCAGGGTGTGTAGAATAGGTAACAATGATCTAACGTTTATTTTACTACAAGATCAACATAATCTAAGAATAATTTATCTAACTCAAAGGTTAAAACTAAGTATAAGACTGGATCAAACATATGTATTATAAAAAACTCAACATCTTAGCTACATAGGAGGTATTACCTTTGTAGAACTTAGAGTGATCATTGTATATATAAAATCACCGTCTTAGTTGAAAGAGGGTGATGCTACTTTTATGACTTAGAGTGCTTATATTAAGAGCAATATGAGTAAGAGTCTTTATATAGTAGTATGATTAGCATACATGCTGTATGTAAGCCTTTTAAGGGTACCGTCTTAAGCCTCCTTGAGGGTAGAGATTCGTTATTGTAAGATATGTATATTTGTACTCTAATGAATAAATTTTGAATTATAATATCAAGATTTGGTCTGTTCTTTTGACCGAATTGAAGTGTTATATATATATATATATATATATATATATATATAGAGAGAGAGAGAGAGAGAGAGAGAAGTTCTACTATGCGCTACATGTTTTGCAGCGCATCTATTGACAGCCGCCTGATTTAATCCAGCAGTTGTCAATCTTCATCTCCCCCCCTTGTCAATATTCATCTCTCCTTGTCAATCTTCATCTCGAGCTAAGTTTTTATTATGAAATAAAAACAAATTTTAAAAATAATTTTGTAATAAAAACTTGACTCGCTCCTGACTTTTTAAAAATTTATTTCGTAATAAAAACTTGATTTGAGTTAGAAGCGAGTCAACTTTTATGAAAAAATTATCTTATTTTTAAAAAAATTATTTCATAATAAAATTTTGACTCGAGTTAGGAGCAAGTTAAGTTTTTATTACGAAATTATTAAAAAAATTTTTGTTATATAATATTGACCGGAGTAGGAGTGAATCAAGTTTTTATTTCAAAATTATTTTACTTTTTTAAAAATTTATTTTGTAATAAAAATTTGACTCTAGTTGGGAGCGAGTTCACTTTTTATTACAAAATTATTTTTTTAAAATTTTTCTCATGTAATTGATTAGAGTTGGAGTGAGTAAAGTTTTTATTACAAAATTATTTTACTTTTTTAAAAAATTATTTTATAATAAAAACTTGACTTGAGTCTGGAGAGAGTCAAATTTTTATTACGAAATTATTATTATTTAATTTATTTCGTGTAATATTGACTCGAATAGAGAGCAAATTAAGTTTTTATTACGAAATTACATCGCCCTTTCCTCTCCCCCCTCTATTTTGTTGCTCCTCACCGCTAGCGCCAGTGGCAGTTAAGGTAATCAGGTAGTGAAGGAAAAGGTATGAACTAGGGTGGGGGGTGGCGGCGGGGGACAACAACGCCTAGGGCTGCGACGGTGGGCGAGGATAGGGGCGGGGACGGCTGCGGGGTGGGGGTGGGGGTGTAACACCCCGTTTCGGCTCACCCGTGAACCGACCCGGAAATGTCACCGGCGACCGAACCGTTCGCTAATCTACTAGATTCGGTTAAGCCGACTAGGATCTACTCTCGGTGTCTCAAGATGAAGATGCAAATGTGAAATGCATGAATGAGATACAATTGGGTTCTAACGCGGTCCTACATGCATGCTATGATGTGCAAGCAAAACAAAACCATGCAACGGCAAGAAATTTTTAATTAAAAATTATCCACAACAAGGGTATATAAATATTTTATCAAAATACGATAAAACATGATAATCTACCGTAGCATTCATCATTATCTCTTTCATTTCAATTGAACCGAGCCTGAACTCCAAACTCACTACTCATTCACATTTATCCATTCATTTCATATCAAGCAATTTATCTAAACAAACACATCAAAATTATCATTCACGTAGCAACAACACACCGTCATTATAGATTACACGCGGCAGGTACATGTGTGCGCGGTTCCGTGCTGCTCCTCCGCAGTCCCGACAGCTTTCATCCCTCGCATTTCTCACCTACATATATATAGAAAAACCGTCAGTAACGAGTGTTACCGGCCCGAAAAATAACTAATATCAATCTAGCACAGGAGAGCAAACTCTCCTGTTGAATGAAAACCATATACTTCCTCAAGAACTCTCATCAGGGCACATACGGGAGCCGTCGCCCTCGGGTCGACAGCGTCCCCCTTTCTTTCTCATTCTCATACCTTGGCCATTTCTCTATCGCTTCTCGCATCAAATCTCATTCCTTTTCGCCCTCTGCACCTTCCATATTACTCCTGGCCTTGAGCACGAAGGCCGAGTACTCTCAGGCAGTCGCCTTCAGTACCCTTTGAAACCACAAGTCTAGACATGCGCTGCAATGTAGTACCCGTGAACCTCCACACTTCTCCGGGTTTGAGGAACTCAAAGGTGGAGTTGTCAGGATCCCTCGGGAATGAAACGGCCCGCACACCATTCCAGAGCCCACTATCGACACACACGTGCCCGCTCGCGTAGCACGGTAGTCGGATTTCCCTCATTCAATCTCTCACTAAAAACGCAAAAACTATACATATATATAGGTCTGGGTTGGGATTTATACAATAGGCCCGAAGGCAACGTGAGCTGGATCTGAAGTTTGAAAACAAACTCGAGGGATCTCATCCTCGAGGGTTATTAATCCGAAAAATTGTTGGCTAAATGGCCCGAGTTAAGTGGGATCCGATAAAACGCCACTTAACTCGTCCTGCACATAATAAATCAAATACACAATAGAATAGCGTAAAAACAGAGAACGAGTCCTAAACGGACCTGGTAGAAGCTCCAAACGGGTCCACGCGCCTAGGCGGCGAGCTCCTACACCGTACCTACACAATCAAGCTAAAAACTAACGCCCGCATGATGAATCACACATCCTATAGCATGCACACACAATTAACACAATCATGCATCAATCAACACACATCAACCTATATCAATTCTAGCAAGTCTACTTAGGCTAGTTTGCATTAGATCATGATCATTACCTGGTTACCCTAATTAGTTTCATAGCCTCCATTTTTAACACCACTCAATCAAACAAATTTCATATTTTATCCTTAATCAAATCTACATTTATATATATTATTATAACACAAAATTCACCAATCTTAGAATGCAATTCTAATAATCAATACTTTCAAATAATTAAGTTAAAATAAATTATACCTCGCGTTGTCGAAAATCGTCGACGGCTAGGGTTTCCGTTTCGTGGCTCGAAGTTCGAACTTGGCACCTAGCGGCGTCCGAAGTCAGATCAGATTGGACCGGGTGCGTTCGACGGATGATCGGACGAATTTCCCACGAATCCAATTTTCTGGCGGTTTCGGCATTTTTCCGGCGAGTGTCGACGGTTTTCCTGCAGTTTTCCGGCGATGATTCGGGACAGGGCAATCAGGGGGTGTAAAACCCACGATTCGAGTTAGGGTTTTATATTTAGAACCGGTCGGGTCGACCGTTATTTTTTCGAGTTGAGTCAGTTTCAGGACACGTGTACCGAGCCGACGTCGGTCGCGTGTATGAGCTATGAGGGTCATGCGTACCCAAGTATATGATGATAACGTCAGGAACACAGCAGAACAGAATGAGTTATCAGAATATATGAGAGTATGCCAGTGATTTTTTTATTTTTTATTTTATTTTTATATATAGTAGATCGTAGAATTAGTTTTAGGACGTTTACCGCGTTAGGACGCGTTACGGGCATTTTGGGTGGGTTGATAGTTCTAGAGCATATCATTATGATTTTTTTTGGTGTTGTTTGATTTTATGGGATTTTTCCCAAATTTTTTTGGAATTTTTCTTACAACTTAAATATTATTTTGACTCGAGTCGGAGACGAGTCAAGTAATATTTACGACCTTGCCACCGCACACCCCCGACATCTTCTTCCCAAACCCCGACGCCGCCCCTTTGCAGCGTCGCCGCCGCCGCTGTCGGCGCCGCCCGACCGCCGATCGTCGCCGCCCAGCTCGGCGACGACGTCGCCCTGCCGCCCCGACCAGGCCCGGCCACCATCGGGCCGCCGTGACGCCGGAATCGTCGTGCATAGCGCCGCGGCCAACTTTTGGTCGCGCCGTCGATTTCGCCGCCGGCGACCATCGCCGCCATGATCAGGTGGTCGCCTCAGCATGAGCGACCACCCAGTGACCCTCCCCGACCGGAACGGTGGCCAGCGCCGCCCATCCCGGCCGGATCTCCACACCACCACGCCGCCGCTCTGTTTTAGGGATTTTCCGGCGAGCCGCCACCTCCGTTGGCCGCGTCGACCTCGTAGATGAGTCGGGCTCGCCGAGCTGGTTCCGAGGGTACCCAACACGACCCCTTTCCAACCAGTAGACGTCGCGCGGCGATTGACGCCGGAAAACCACCGGAAGTCGCCGGAAAACCGCCAGCAGCTGCCGGAAAACCGCCGGAAATCGGAATTTCTGGAATTCGCCGGAAATCACCGGATCTTCCGCGGGGCTCACCCAGTGGAGCCAGATCGAGCTTCGGACGCCGATGAGCGCCGAATTTGAGCTCCGAGATGCGCGACGGAACCCTAGCCGTCGCCGATTGCCGACGACGTGAGGTATAATTACCTCCGATTTGATTATTTAAAATTGATGATGATTGTTAGCACAACATGCTAGGATTGATTTATGATGTGATTGATAGTTTATGGAGGTTAAGGGATTTAATGAAGTAAGTAAATTGAGCATGATAATCGAGTAATGTAACTTAGGAAAAATACAATAAAATTGGTAGGAATAGGATGGGTAGAATTATTTTCATATTTATGATTAGTGATGTGATTAATGTTTAATTAGGGATGAAATGATAAGTTACATGATGAGATTAAGTGTGAATGAAGGATCAGTGATGTAATGAAGTAGATCAGGTCAGAGCATGATAATGTGACCACGGCATAAGTTATAGACACGTAATAAAATTAGTATGAATATGATGAGTTAGGATTAATTAATTTTTATGATTTTCTGATTGTTATGTTGATGGATGCTTGCATTGTGATTTTGATGTTATTGAGTTTGATGCATCATTTAGTTAGCGGGCGTTAGTATTTAGTTTTGATGTGTAGGTACGGAGTAGGAGCTCGCCGCCTAGGCGCGATGACACGCTTGGAGCTTCTACCAGGTCCGTTTAGGACTCGTCTTGTTTTACGCTCTTCCATTGTATGTTTATTTTATTATTGCAGGGCGGGTTAAGTGGCGTTTTATTGGATCCCACTTAACTCGGGCCATTTAATCGAATATTTCCGGATTAATAACCCCTCGAGGATGAGATCCCTCGAGGATGATTTCGAAAACAAGATCCACCACAAGTTGCCTTCGGGCCTATTATATGAATCCCTTCCCAGGCCTATATATATAGTTTTATCGAGTTTTCAGTGAGACGAGAGATGGAGAAACCGACTGCACGTACCATGCAGAGGATGCCGTGACAGTCAAAGCGGGCTCTGGATTAGTGCCAGCGGACTGTTCCATTCCCGAGGGATCCTGACAACTCCGCGTTTGAGTTCCTCACACCCGGAGAACGTGGAGGTTTACGGGTACTGTTTAGTACAACGCATGTCCGGACTTGTGGTTCAAAGGGTACTAAAGGCGACTGCCTGAGAGTACTCGGCCTTCGTGCTCAAGGCCAGGAGAGATATGGAGGTTCGGAGAGGGCTTAGGATAAAGTTTCATGAGAAGTACTGAAAAGAAGTGCTGAGAGTAGCACAGTACCAGCAGCAGTAAGTTCGGGATGCTACCGGGTCTGCAGCCCAGTGGCTCCTCAGTAGTGCCCTTCAGAGTGTTCTTGAGGAAGTATATGGTTTTCGTTCATATGAGAGTTTGCTCTCATAGCCAGTTTGTTATAGTTATTTTGTTTTCCGGACCAGTAACACTTGTTACTGACGTTTTTCCTATATATATGTAGGTGATAAGCACGAGACGGATGGGCCAGCTAGGACGGAGGAGCAATGAGGTCTTCTGCACACACACATGTTAGATTTCTGAATGTTTAATTTTGTGTTGTTATGTTATTATATTGTGAATGACGTGTTCCAATGCATGAGACATGATAGAATGTGAATACGATCAGAGCTGCGCAATGGAAGCATGGTGGGTTGAAACCCCAGCTTCAGAATGAATTCATAATATGTTAGATGTTGTGTGAATGAAATCATGGATGCATGTGTATATATTTATACATATATATATTATTTTATTTTGACAGGGTGGACCCTAATTGCACCTTTAGGGGGAAATCCTGTTCGCTTTATTTCAGAATTTTCATCGATTTTAATCGTAATTGTGTTGGTGTGAAACTTGGTTGCATGTCATCCATGTAGTATCCTGTTAGGGTTTTATGCATTCATACATACATATAGCAAGTTGGATCTTCATCTTAAGACGCCGAGATTGGATCCGCACGAGTTAGGTTCGGGTTAGCCGACCTAACCGGGGCCTGTAACATGCCGGTTCGGTTCACGAGTGTGGACCGGATTTGGGGTGTTACAGGGGGTCTATCGGCACCAGCTCTACGAGCTTGGTCCGATGGTGGTGTCAAACAAAGCATCCGAGGCGGCGATGGCCGTCGACGGCGGCATCAAAAATCGGCGGCGGTGGTGGCGTGCTCCGATCGGGGCTACGGCCGGCCTTGACGGCGGTCGAAATGATGGGGAAACGTCGGCGACGGTGAGGGGGTGGTCGTCGGGGTCACAGCGGCGGCGGCGCGGCCCGAACGACGGCGGAATTAGGCTCGGAGTGGTGACGGCCGAGGCGGCTTAGCGGCATTGCGGCGGTGCGCCGGCAGGCGATCGGTGGCCGGGGTCGGTCGGGATGGCACGGCGACGGCGAGGGGACGACGGGCGGTTGGTTCCGGCGGCGGGGCGGCAGTCGACGACGGTGGCGGCGACGAACAAAGGGGCGGTGAGGGTTTGGGTGAAGAAGGGTCGGGAGGGAGAAGAAATGCTCTAGTGGCAGTTTCGTAAATAAGTATGGACTCGATTGCTACTGGAGTCAAAATAATAATTAGTTCGTAATAAATTCTAAAAAAAAATCTAGAAAAATATGGAAAAATTCCATAAAATAAAACAAACACAACAACATCCAAATGGCATGCTCTATAACTAATAATCCACCCGAATATAATCCAACGCGTCCTAACGCGTTATTCGGCCTAAAACTATTTTTACGATCAAACATATAAAAATAAAAAAATACTGCATACTCTTATATATTTTGATAACTCATATCTCGCCATCTTCTCGACGTTATCATCATATATTCAGGTACACCTGACTCTCATCGCTCATAACTTACGGCTAGCCTCGACTCAACACGCGGTTCATGAAACTGACTCGACTCGAACCAATGGTCGAACCGACTGGTTCAGTAACGTAAAACCCTGACTCGAGTCACGGGTTTTATAGGAGGGTGGAAGGGAGCAGCCGGGGGCAGGAAGGAACACATGGGAGGGGGGCACTATTGCAGTGGCGGGTGGGGGTGGGAGGGGAGGGGTGTGGAATGGGGCGGCCGAGGGGGAATGCTGGGGTGGGCCGCGGCTGCAGGTTGTGGGTAGGGGCATGGCAGTGGGTGGCAAGTAGGCGCAACAGCGGGCCGGGGTGGGCTGGTCGCCAAAGTTGGGGGAGATGAATATTGATCGAGGGGAGATGAAGATTAACCGCCCATAGTAAAACTTCTTTATATATATATATATATATATATATATATATATAATATTGGCTTATTGGTGTAGGATTCTACAAGTGTTGGCCCCGTGGTGCGAGCAAAGTTTGTTTTTCGTATAATAGTGTTGAGTATTGCTAAGTATACCACTAAAATTTTTCCGGCTTTAAATTCGATTGGTTTATTTAATCGGACACTTGGATCATGATGACATGGTATTTTTTACCAATCAAATTTAAGATGGGAAATATTTTTCGTATTTAAAGACTCAATAGTGGTAAACAAAAAATATATAGTTTGATATAATTAAGAACTTTGACTTGACCCAAAAAAATGTCAATTTAGATGAGAACAACGAGTTAGAAGTAGGAACAACTATCAGCGGCCTCCTGACAAGACGGAGCTGGGCATGGAAGAAAAGGAGTTGGCGAAGGGCACGTCCAGGGAACATTGGCTGCCGTCGCCGTCGAGCACCATGAGCTTGAACACCCAGTCGTCGGGCGACACGTCGGGCAGCGGCGCATTGCCTTCCAATACCTGCATCACCTGCCGCATGCTCGGCCGAGCCGCCGCCAAAGGGTGGGCGCATAGCACCCCGAGCTTCATCACCATCTCCAACTCCTCCCCATCAAACTCCGTCCCCAGCTTCGGGTCTCTCGCGTCCAACACAGACCCCTCCTTCCAACGTTCCAACACCAAGCTCACCAACCTCTTCTCATTGTCGATCGGTCTCTTTGCGCAGGTCACCTCTAGCACGAACGTACCGAACGCGAAGACGTCGGTGCAGGTGGAGGCTTTGCCGGTGGTGGTCAGCTCCGGCGCTATGTATCCGACGGTGCCGACCACCATCGTGGTTTGTGGGTCGCTGCCATGGTTGTGCAATCTGGCCAATCCGAAATCTCCCAGTCGGCCGTTGAGGTCGCCGTCTAGCAGCACGTTGCTGGCCTTGATGTCTCTGTGCAGGACGACCTGTTCCCACTCCTCGTGAAGATAGAGAAGGCCGGCGGCCACGCCTCTGAGCACCCGAAACCGTTGCGGCCAGTTTAGCGTCGCATAGGGGCCGAACAGGAACTTGTCCAAGCTCCCATTGGGCATGAAGTCATAGACAAGGAGCAGCTCGCCCTTTCGCCGGCAGTAGCCGAGGAGCTTCACCAGGTTGCGGTGGCGGACGCGGCCGAGGCTAACGATCTCCGCCACGAACTCTCGCATCCCCTGCTTCGATTCGTGGGATATCCGCTTCACAGCGACCTCCTCCTTGGTTGTGGGCAGTACCCCCTTGTAAACCCGGCCGAATCCCCCTTGCCCAGAAGTTGCTTCTCTCGGAATCCGTCGGTCGCCATGAACAGATCTTTGTAGGAGAACCGATGAGTTCCATACTCGTGCTCCCAATCGTCGACCACCTCTGCATATCTGATCTTCCTTCTCACAACATAGAACAGGGCAACACCCGTAGCTACAACGATGGAGACACAGACGAGTATTATAAGCTCAACGTTTGGTCCAGATTTGGCGCGGCGATTTGGGAGCATGGGCAAGCGCGAGAGGTCGAGCAATGGAGCTTGGCTGCTCATGTTGAAGCTCCAACCGAGGACATAGTGGGATGTTCCAAGCGAACCTGTTGCCGACGAGAAACCCACAAACATGTTCTCTGAGATGATGGGGGAGAGGTCGATTGGGGTGGACAAAAGAGGGGTTGCGGGTCTTGGTACGTCGAAGGGTGATAGAGTTATTGCTAGCACCTTGTTCATGCCGTCGTAGTCAATCCATATCTGGATCCTATCCCCACTGCTAAGACTCAAGCTCCTCTTTTCGCCATTCTCGCCGCCGGTGTAGTACTCGGCCGTGGAAGCATTCCTCGCCTTCAAGCCGTTAATAGAAATCCCGATATGGTTGCTGTCTATGTCGTCGAGCTCTTGGTTTTTGGAAGTGTCGATCTCGACGGCGACGATTCTGTTCGAGGAGCTGCCGTCGTTGTGGGTGTTGAACAGGCCCAGGTACCAAGAGGCCTGGGCGGTCGAGAGGTTGGTGGAGGGGACGATGGCGAAGGCCATCCCATGGCCGGACTGGTCCGGGACGTCGGAAACGATGGCGAAGACGAAGTAGGTGGAGAAAGAGTAGGCACTGCTATTGTTCGACTCTCGGAAGCGGATGGGGAGGAGTAGAAGGCATGGCCTTTCGCCATGGCCGTGCGGTTAGTGAGCTTAAGCAGGTTCGCTGGTGTGACCTGCGCAATCCCATCTAAGCTAATGGTGGAGGAGACGCCATCAAACCCCTCATAAGCAAACTCGGTGCTTGCGTTGGTAGCACCAAGAAGAAGCTGCCGTGGCAATAGGAAGATCAAAACGACCAACCTCGACAACATTATTTTTTGTGAGTACTCGCTTGTCATGGCCATGTTATGCCTTCCATTATAAGCGCTCGACATTAGGTTTGAGTGCATATTGGAGATGATTTAAGCGTGGAGAGACCGGCATTTTGTGGCACTAATTGGAATACACTTATTAAGTGGGGACCCTTGTTGAAGTAGAACTAAGTCTAGGAAGGGAATTAATCTATGACATCGCGTTTTAAAAGATTAAGACAAGTTTGAACATTTATGTTTTAATACTATTCTTTGGTGTGCGATGTGATTACTCATTGATTTAAATATTAACTAGGCTACATGTTGGTAATACTAGATTATATTAGAGATGGACTTTAATTAATTTGTTTTATTTTATTTGATTTTGGTTGACCGAATGTCTACTTTCAATTGCAACTCAACTTCTTGTCCGTCTTTTTTATTAATATGAATTGATTATTGTTTATTTGTTATATAGATTTAAAATTTTTCAATATTAAGTGCACATATAGTTTTCAATAATGTATTAGATGCTATTGCTCGACATATACTGGACACTGGTATCGCGTGCGCCCTCCTCACGGACGCACACGACGATGACCATTGATGATCTCTATCACTACGGTCACCATTTGATGCATCTCCAAATGTTTTCCCATCGGGTGGACACAATACCGGTTATGTGTGCACCAATTTCAAATGGGATATACTTTCGTGCCATTTTAATTTGTACATAGTTTCTTAATCAGGTATTTAATATTAAACACAAAAAATATTTTCAATCTCTAATATAATATTTTATTTAAAATTTTAAAATCTGGTTGGACCTGGTTATAAATCAAGTATGGTAACGGGCACTTAAGAGTCTCTAGCTACCTACAATTTTAGCGAAGTTGTATTTGATCCTCCATGAGATTCTTCTTTATTCACCCAGCGGATAATTATTTCAACTTCCAAATTTATTGAGAAAAGTCAGAATAAAACGAAAACAAGAAAGTAGTGATCTTTCTGACATTGTAAATCATTTCGTCAATGACAATTTAATCAACATAAATCATGTGGAGGGGAATAATTAATCATGCTGGATGCGTAGAAAATTCTGCAACAAGGAAGACAATTTTAGTTTAGTTTTAAGCAACCTAAATAAACCTAATTATAACACCCCAAATTAGCTAAACGATCAGACCGAATCTTAATATTATAATTCGAAACTAGTTTATTAAACTATTGTGTGCAAATTTTATGAAAATAAATCTCAACTCTTAAGAAAGCTTAAGACATACAACTTATAGGATTTCTTACAATACATATTGATCATACGACATAAAAAGGATCTAAAATTTAAAGTTCATGAATGAGCACTCTAAGTTACAAAAGTGGCACCACCTCCCCTTTAATTAAGACTACAGCTTTATACCATACTTGATTCAAAAACCTGCGGGCGAGCGGCCTAGGTTTTATACCAATAAAGTTAATTACTTCAAGATTATAGAGTCAAAAGTTAAAACTCTATATCCGGGTGTTTTTGCTAATTTCGATCTCATTATTCTTGGTGTATATATTTTTTCCTTAATCTATTTTCCAACGAAATTAGTTGAGAATTCACAACGAATGTGTTTAAATGTCAACGATGAATTTGTAGACATATATGCTAATTTTTCTTAAGTTTAAGAAAGTGCGTTGAACTGAAATTTAAGTGAGCGTACTCATGCAACAGTATATTGTGGGAGTGATGTTTGTTAGTAACATGACACTGTATAGGTCGATTCATTGTTCAAAGAGTCAAAACCTGGACAAATCCTAGCCGATTTGGAGTCATAGATTAAATTTTCTTCAATATATAACTAGACAGAAAAGTTGATACGAAATATTTATACTTTTCCAATTAGTCAATATGATACAAGTAATTCTTCTTTAATGATTTCGATGTACCATAAAATTTGGTAAGTATGAGATTGTAATTATTATATTTATTTTCCCACTTATTGAGTCAAATTGAATTGATCATGAATTCTTACTAATTTGGGTACCCGAAAAAGAATGAGTACACTACTTAAAATTTGATTGACATAAAAAAGTTGTCATTTAAGTATAATAATACAAGTGCATAATTCAATGACCCTGTCAAACATTGCCTGCAGAAATTTGTAAAGTTTTAATGGAACGCATAATAGTAATCTATCCAAAAAGCTGTAAGCTAGAACTAAAAGAGAATGCTTTTAACTAGGGGTGTAATCGAGTTGCGCTAGCTCGTAAATAAAATGTGTTCGGCTTCGTTGAGCTTAAATTTGTGCTTGTTATCTTAGAATTCAAAAAAATAATTAGTTTGATGTAATAGCTCAATGAACTATGAACAAAGTTTAAGTAGAGGACTGGTCAACTCAGTTCAGCTTGAAACTCGAATTCAATATAATTAACTTTGAAAAAATGTTTAGTTTGTCTTTAATATTTTATTTAATTAATACATTTTAATTCTAAATATTAGTAGCATATATCTCATGAGAAATCTATATATTTTTTAAAATATTATCACTTTTACTTGTGGGTTAAAAGATCTTATCATAAAAGTTTAGAACTTTATATATTTTTTAAAATATTATCACTTTTACTTGTGGGTTAAAAGATCTTATCACAAAAGTTTATTTTGAATTCAGTGATAGTATAAAATTCTTTGGCACACCTCGATTAACTCGACTTAAAACTTGTTTAACTAAACAAGAACTAAACCTGAGCTAGCAAACATTCAACTCGAAATATATGTCCTGATAATTAATGCAAACTAGCTTAAGAACAAATTAAAGATGAACGAAGTAGTACTCAGCTCGTGGACCTTTCCTCAAAGCGCGGAAAAATGGTCGAAGTGTAACTTTGACTTTGTATTGCCTGAGGTATCGATCATGGAATGGCGTTGATTTTTGGATAACTAAAATTCTAAGCTAGCGTTGAAAGTTGCAACATGGATTTCTTTTGATTTTCTCAAACCCTATAAATACAACTTAGTGATTGGTTGCGAACTACCACCACGACACGTCTAACAGCCGAGCATGACTGGTACGTATCGATAGGATGCGATCACAACAGCCGTCGATTTGTTAATGTGAGAAGCGACTATGGAAGAATCCTGTTTTGTGTACGACAAAGTTCAATATTGAAAATGTGAATGCCGTTGTGTGCGTATAAGGTGCTCTAAAATTTATCCATTTTTATAATTTTATTTTATCCATTTTTTTTAAAATTTTACAACTTTATTCTATAATTTCATAATTTTTTATGATACTATTTGAAATTTTTGTGAAGTCTCACATGGAAAAGGGTCGATAATTTAACAAACAAAATCCCCAAATCCCCCTTACATTTTCACAAGACAAATCAAATAATCTTACATGGCTTGAGTCCAAAATTTCACCAGGTGGAGCTGAAATGATCGAGAAATAATTTAATAAGTAATTTAGAATATAAAGAAAAAACTTGAATAAACAAGTTATTATTTACTATTAAGAAATAACTTAGAGTATAATTCTATCCCAATAAAAAATCTTTAAAATATCTATTAAATTATTAAAAAACTTTCACTTATTAAAATTGAAATTACTTTTAATATTTGTATACAACTACATTTTCTATTGAAATTAATAAATATTCATTTTTTTATTTTAAAATAATATGGTAATATTTTTTAAAACTAATCTTATACGTTATTATATATAATTAATAATTTTTAAATGTACCCTACACGGCTAGTTTAGATAATATATAAAAGTACAAAATTCAAATGGAAAGATTAGATCATAAGAACTCTAGCATAACGCCAATGAATCTGAAATATTGTATAGCTTATTAATTAATGAGCTACTCACACCCTTTCGTCTTTTAAAAACTTCATCGACATATTAAAAAATTTCGCCTTAAGACTAAAGACATAAAATAAGAAAAAAACAAAACAAAACAAAAATCCTTAAAGTCAAACTCAACGAACGGCTATTAATTTCAGGGTTGACACCGAGTAGTGTATATATATATATATATATATATATATATATATATATATATATATATATATATATATATACAAATTTGCTGTCACGTGCCGCTGTTTTCTGGAGCACAGACACGTGGGCTGTACCTCAAGGGTATCCCAGCCGTTCGGCATCACACTCCCACACGGCTAGCCCTCTCACCTCCCTCCCTCCCTCCCTCTTCTAAAATACCGGCCACCGCAGCCCACCTCCTTGAGACCGACTACCCGCGACAACTGGCCGCCACGGCCACCCTCCCCCCACCCGCGACTGACCCCCACAACCGCCGGCCACTGTCTACTTCGGCCCACCACCATGGCCAGGCCCGCCCTGCCACCACCACCCACCCCCACCCCCGGTGTAACACCCCAAATCCGGTCCACGCTCATGAACCGAACCGGCATGTTACAGGCCCCGGTTAGGTCCGCTAACCCGAACCTAACTCATGCGGATCCAATCTCGGCGTCTTAAGATGAAGATACGATCCATCATGAATGAATAAATGTGCAAAATCCTAACATGGTACTACATGAATGACATGCAAATTAAATTTCACGCCATCACAATCACGAGAAAAATCGATGAAAATTCTAAAGTAAAACTGACAGAGTCTCCCCTAAAAGTGCAATTAGGGTCTACCCTGTCAAAACAATACATACCAATATATATACATATATCAACAATTTTAATCACACATAATTTAATATACTGTATATTCATCATAGGACTTGGGCCACACTTCTGCTGCGCTCTCTGATCACATCTCACCTCTTATCATCATGTCTTAGCATCATCTCATTTCATTTAATCATATCCTATCATGCCTCAAACATTTAATCATAGCATTCACAAAATAATAACATAATAATACAATATTAAACATTCAGAAATCTAACATGTGTGTGCACAAGACCTCATTGCTCCTCCGTCCAAGCTGGCTCATCCATCTCGTGCTTATCACCTACATATATATAAGAAAAACGTCAGTAACAAGCGTTACTGGTCCGGAAAATAAAATAACTATAACAAACTGGCTATGAGAGCAAACTCTCATCTGAAAGAAAACATATACTTCCTCAAGAACACTCTGAAGGGCACTACTGAGGAGCCACTGGGCTGCAGACCCGGTAGCATCCCGAACTTACTGCTGCTGGTACTGTGCTACTCTCAGCACTTCTTTTTCAGTACTTCTCGTGAAACTTTATCCTAAGCCCTCTCCTTACCTCCATATTTCTCCTGGCCTTGAGCACGAAGGCCGAGTACTCTCAGGCAGGCGCCTTTAGTACCCTTTGAACCACAAGTCCGGACATGCGCTGTACTAAACAGTACCCGTAAACCTCCACGTTCTCCGGGTGTGAGGAACTCAAACGCGGAGTTGTCAGGATCCCTCGGGAATGGAACAGTCCGCTGGCACTAATCCAGAGCCCGCTTTGACTGTCACGGCATCCTCTGCATGGTACGTGCAGTCGGTTTCTCCATCTCTCGTCTCACTGAAAACTCGATAAAACTATATATATAGGCCTGGGAAGGGATTCATATAATAGGCCCGAAGGCAACTTGTGGTGGATCTTATTTTCGAAATCATCCTCGAGGGATCTCATCCTCGAGGGGTTATTAATCCGGAAAATATTCGGTTAAATGACCCGAGTTAAGTGGGATCCAATAAAACACCACTTAACCCGTCCTGCAAATAATAACATAAACATACAATGGAAGAGCGTAAAACAAGACGAGTCCTAAACGGACCTGGTGGAAGCTCCAAGCGTGTCATCGCGCCTAGGCGGCGAGCTCCTACTTCGTACCTACACATCAAAACTAGATACTAACGCCCGCTAACTAAATGATGCATCAAACTCAACAAACATCACACAATACGAATAACATCCATCAACAATCAAGTAATCATAATGTAAAAATAATTCTACGTCATCCTATTCATACCAATTTTATACTGTTTTTCTAACTTCTGTCGTGATCCATTATCATGATCCGACTCGATCTATCTCATTAGATCACCTACATTCATCCATTCAAATCATGCATGTAACTTATCATTTTATCCCTAATTAGTCATTAATCACATCATGCGACTCCTCGTTTCATCCATAATTAAGTATTAATCATATCAATAAACCAACCCTAGCATGCTGTACTAACAATCATCATCCATCTTAAATAAATCATTCGGAGGTAATTATACCTCACGTCGTCGGCAATCGGCGACGGCTAGGGTTCCGTCGCGCATCTCGGAGCTCAAATTCGGCGCTCATCGGCGTCCGAAGCTCGATCGGGCTCCACTGGGTGAGCCCTGCGGAAGATCCGGTGAATTCCAGCGAATTCTAGAAATTCCAATTTTCCGGCGGTTTTCCGGCAGCTACTGGCGGTTTTCCGGCGACTTCCGGTGGTTTTCCGGCGACAATCGCCCGCGGCGTCTACTGGTCGGAAAGGGGTCGTGTTGGGTACCCTCGGAACCGGCTCGGCGAGCCCGACTCATCTATGGCCTCAATGCGGCCAACGGAGGTGGCGGCTCGCCGGAAAATGGTCAAAACAGTGGTGGCGGCGGTGGGTGACTCGATCCGGCCGGCCACGGTGGCGACGGCCTCCGTTCCAGTCGGTGAAGGTAGCTGAGGGGTCGAGGACGTCGAGCCGACCACCTGATCGTGGTGGCGACGGTCGGCGGCGGCGCGATCGGCGACGCGACCAAAACCTTGCCGCGGCGCTACGCACGGCGATTCCGGCGTCACGGCGGCCCGATTGGGGCCGGACTTGGTCGGGGCAGCATGGCGACGGCGTCGCCGAGCTGGGCGGCGTCGGTCGACGGCCGGGCGGCGCCGACAGCGGCGGCGGTGGCGCGCGAACGGGGGCGGCGCGGCACGAGGGTTTGGGCGTGGGGGAGAAAACGTCGGGGTGTGTGTGGTGGCAAACTCGTAAATAATACTTGACTCGTCTCCGGCTCGAGTCAAGTATCATAACTAACTCGTATTAAATCCTAAAAAATTTCATAAAAATCGGGAAAAATCCCGTAAAATCAAACAACACCAAAAAAATTATAATGACATGCTCTAGAACTATCAACCCACCCAAACTGCCCGAACGCGTCCTAACGCGGTAAACGGCCTAATATTAATTCTACGATCCACTATATATAAAAGTAATAAAAAAAATGACTGGCATACTCTCATATATCTGATAACTCATTCTGTTCTGCTGTATTCATGACGTTATCATCATATATTTGGGTACGCATGACCCTCATAGCTCATACACGAGACCGGCGTCGGCTCGGTACACGTGTCCTGAAACTGACTCAACTCGAAAAATAACGGTCGACCCGACCGGTTCTGAATATAAAACCCTAACTCGAATCGTGGGTTTTACACCCGGCCTTCCCACCCCTGCCTGTCGTGCCCCCTGCCCCCGGCCACCCCCTTCCAACTGAGTCTCTCCCCTGGCTGCCGCCGCGATCCATCCTGCCGCTTGCCGCCCCCATTTTGCCACATCGTCGCTCCCCGGGCATGGCAAGGAAAATAGAGGCAAAACATAGGAGAAGAAAAAGGCAAGGTAGTTTCATAATAAAATTTGACTAACTCCTGATTTGTGCCAATATTACGAAATACATCTCGAAAAATATAAAAATACAATAAAATATGATAAAATAAAATATTTGAGTTTTAATGGATTATTTTATTTTGCTGATTATTTTATCTATTTTCATATTTTTGAGACGTATTTCGTAATATTGACTCGAGTAAGGAAGGAAATTACAGAGGTAGTTTCGTAATAAAATTCGACTCACTCTCGTCACGAGTAAATATTATGAAATGCATCTTGAAAAATATAAAACATATAGTAAAATACGATAAAATAAAATAATCAAATTTTATTGTATTTTAATATATTTTTTTGGGAATATATTTCATAATATTGACTTAAGTTGGAATCGAGTCAAGTTTTTGTTACGAAACTACTCCTACCATTTCTTTCCTTACTCGAGTCAATATTACAAAATACATCTCAAAAAATATGAAAAAAGAGAATAAAATACTATAAAATTAAAATAATTCATTAAAACATGTTTATTTTATTTTATCATATTTTACTGTATTTTTTATATTTTTCATGATGTATTTCCTATTATTAAATTGAGTCAGGAGCGGAGTTAAATTTTATTACGAAACTACCCATACCCTTTTCTTTTCCTCTGTTTCCTTGCCATGCCACCTGACTATTGGCAACCTTTTCACAGACCGCCCGCTACCAGCCAACGACACCACTAGCCAGTGTTGTCGGCAGCGTGGCAAAACGATGGGGTGGGGGGCGTTGGGGGGTGGTGGGGGCGAGGGGGAGGGAGGGGTGAAGAGGGGGGCGGTGTGGTAAGGGTGGGCCGCTACGGTGGCTGGGGGTGGGGGGGGGCCGTGACGGCAAGGGTTGGTGGGGCGGTGAGCGGGGGCGGAAGGCCAGGGGGAGGGGGTGGTGGTGGTAGAAGGGGCGGCCGCTGGGAGAAGGCCTGGCTGCATCGGTGGGCCGAAATGGGTGGTGGCCGGCGGTCATGGGGGTCGATGGCGAGGGGGGCCGCGGCGGCCAACAGTCGTGGGTGGTTGGTCACGAGGGAGGGGGCCGCGGCAGCCGGTATGCATGTAGAGGGGTCTAGGTAGGAGTGTGGTTTGTGGGCCGCTGGATCAAAATCCAGCAACCCACACATCTTGCACTGCATGCATTATAAAAAAAAGGCAACGCATGACAGCATTCATCTCTCTCTCTCTCTCTCTCTATATATATATATATCTATATATAGCTTGTGTCATCCGTTTTGCAAACGCGCTTATACTGATGCATTGCTGCACTGCATATCAGTGCATGCGTTTGAGTCTGGGTTTGCTAGCTAGACTTCATCCAAGGCTTATACTTAGTTTTAAAACATGTCTTTTTACTCTAAAAATTTCGTCAGTTAGACTGAATTCTATGGCTTAGCAAATCAACTCTAGGAATGACTTCTTATAACTATTCGAACCCACACATCTATTCGAACCCTCACATCTTGCCCTGCATGCACTGTAAAAAAAAAAGCAGCGCATGACAACATTCCTCTCTCTCTCTCTATATATATAGCTATATATAGCTTGTGTCATCGGTTTTACAGCATTATATTGGGTGAACGCTTATGCTGATGCATTGCTGCCTGCATATCAGTGCATGCGTTTGAGGCAGGGTTTGCTAGCTAGACTTCATCCAAGGCTCATACTTAGTTTTAAAACATGTTTTTTTACTTTAAAAATTTCGTCAGTTAGACTCAATTCTATGGCTTAGCAAATCAACACTACGAATGACTTCTTATAACTATTCGAAGAATTGATCTCTAAATCATTTAATGAAAGTCATCAAGATATATTATTTATACATCATCTGTTTATTAATTTCAAGTATAAAAAGAGTAATATATAATAATTTCATATAGTTTTCATCCCTGCGTGCATGTCTTTGCAGGCATTTGAGTCTGGGCTTGCATTGCAAGAATTCAGCCATGGCCATTTTGATGATCCAATTACTAGGTAAACTATAAAAAGTTTTAAAGCACTTTTTATTCTAAAAATTTTACGAATCGACTCAACTCTATAACTTACCAAGTCAACTCTACGGATGACTTCTTACTAACTAATTGAAGAATTGATCACCAAATCATGTAATAGAAGTCATCAAGATATATATATATATATATATATATATATATTAAATTAGCTAAATCAATATTTTTAAGTAATATATACATCATGTATTTATTAGTATCAAGTGTCAAAAGAGCTGTAACAAATTTTGATTGTAGCGGACCAAAATATTAAATCTTAGACCTCCACTTTTGCTCAATTTAAATCAAACCCAACCCATAGGACAAACTTAACCATTTGAGGTGTTAAAAGACGGATAGATAGAAGAAATCTCATATGCAACCAAAACGCATGTGATCACACCCAAAACAAGCATAGACACCCAGGGTTGGGCTCATATAAATAAAATATCCTAAATGAATCTAAATTATAGAAGAGATTTCAAATCTTAGAAAAAATTTAGCAGAATCTCCTATATAACTAGGACACTGGAAAAATTTTACAAACCTGCTTAATTTCATAATTTATAAAAATCACACGGAAGCATTCATATTTCACAAATTTCACACAAACATTTCAACGGTGTTCCACTTCATTCACATCACATGACCAATTATTTTTATTATGATTTTATTTCATTTTTTAGGCAGTTGGTTTGTTTGGTCTTCACATTGGTCCTTCGACCTGCAAAACAAAGCCCAGAAGCTCGTCCAACCCATGTTTCTTTTTTGCTCCGGGTTCCTGCACAAGTAACATGACTTAACGTAATTGGGATTTATTTAACCTTTAGTTACAGGACTCTAGGGTTTAAAGAATTCATCCACAAAATATATTAGACTTGCATGCCCTAGAGTATACCGCTTTAATATAGTCAAACACATGTTAGGAATAATAGTTTTCACACTTCTAAGACAGAGCACCCCCATATTTCAACTGCTCACAGGTTATTATGCATGATTCAAAAGGGCTCATTAGCCAAAATACTATTTTCATTATACGATCTATTGGCCTCAAATGGATAATCATATTGGCTCACTAGCTCGACATGTCATTTATATCAACGACCCATTGGCCCCACATCAGCAAACACAACACACAACAACAAATAAGTTAGTATCCGTGTGAGTCATTCTCGATCCTTGCATCTCTCCGGCCAAACCTGCAGCACTATACTAAATAGAAAAAATATGTTAGTAATCAAAGATTACCGAACTGAAAATAACTACGAAAAATAATTCCAAACTGGCAAATGGACGACACATCATCCACGGAAAACTTCAACAAAAAAATAGAAATTCTCCACGCCAGCATCATTATACCGAAATATGACCAATAGAACCTAATCATAATCACAGAATATACATGAACATAAACCGAAGATACTCGACGATAACATGCGAGTACTATGGCTAATATGGTCTAAACCATAATCACCACCATAGCCCAGATATACTCAACAGGAAATCACACCATAATCACTATGACATTGATGCACTCAACAAAAAATATACACATTGCTAACAGGTAATAGAGGTCACAAATCTCTCTCTCTCTCTCTCTCTCTATATATATATATATATAAATATAAAATTAATTAATTAATTAATTCCCAAACAGGCACCACAAGTAGGTATCAACCAAGCCCCTCAGTGGGCATCACGCTCCCATCCATCATGTGTGCATAAAAATCAAAAATCATACCATATGTATAAGACCTAGAAAAGGCTAATAAATAGCGTTAAAGTGACTTTTGATCGGGATCCCATATTTTTGAAATTCACAACAAGGGATCTTAACTTTAAAGCTTTATTAAATCAAAAACTTGATTAGATGGCTTGTAAGTATTGTGATCTAATAAAACACCAAAAATAACATCCTACATTATCAATCAAAATTGTGATAGACTCAAACAATAGATCAAGTAAAAAAGAGTCAAACAACAAATCTAATAAAACCCTAACATGCTACTACATTGATGACATGACAACCAGTTTGCATACCAAAATAATTACGATAAAATCAATCAAAATTCCTAAAATAAAATAGACAGTCTACTTAAAAGTACAATTAGGGGCCACCTTGTCAAATCTACCTCTATAAATACACAAATCCATATACATCCATTACACCATATTTTCCACATAAATATGTAATTCGGCCACATCAAAATATTCTCTATGTTTTGGGTCTCGACCCACCTGCAAATTTTCAGTTTCACCTTTATCATTCAATCTGCACACTAATATATATTTCGGATCATATTATCACTATCTATTTTTATTTACCAAAATCTTCATCATATCATCTTTTATATCAAGCAATTTCATCACAATAATTTTATTTTCATAATGACATAACAAACAACCAAAACATCAAAAACAAACATTCTGTTGGCGAGCATGGGTGTGTGTGTGCAAGGTAGGTCACCACTCCTCCATCTAATCTGACATATCAAGTATTTAATCCTCACTTACACACATATATATAAAAGAAATGTCAGAAACGAGTGTTACTAGTCCAAAAATATAACTAAATAGTAAAGTGGCAAATGAGAGCTAACTCTCATTTTGAAGAAAACATTTATATACTTCTTGTGAACACTTTTAACGTCATCTATTGAGGATCCACTAGGTTGTAGACCCAATAGCGCCCCAAACTGATTGGCCTGATGCTTCTCTCGACATTTTCTAATTTTCCCGGTCCCTTGGGACTACCAGTAAATCTGAAGCCCTTTCCTTTCCTCCATAATTCTTCTAGCTTTGAGCACCAAAGCCAAGTTCTTTCAGGTAGTCGCCCTTAGTACCCTTTGAACCATAAGTCTGGGTGTGAGTTGTACTAAACAATACCTGTAAACCTCCAGATTTCTCTGGGTGTGAGGAACTAAAATTGGGAGTTGTTAGGATCCCTCAATAATGGGACAACCCTCTCACTAATCTAGAGCCTACTGTGACTAGCACGTGCACCCACTCATGGTATGTGGGAGTCGGTTTTCCCATCTTTCGTCTCACTATAACATGATAAAACTATGTATACGTCTGGCAAGAGATTTATATAATATGCCGGAAGGAAAATTGCAGTGGATCTTATCCTGAAGGGTAATTAATCCAAAACACTGGTTGATTAAATGACCGGGTTAAGTGGGATCCAATAAAACATCACTTAACCTGTCTTATAAGTAATAAAACAAACATACAATTGAATAGAACGTAAAATGGGGAATGAGTCTTTAACAAACTTGGCAAAAGCTCCGAGCAAGTTCTCGCACCTATGGGGCGAGCCCCTACTCCAAACCTACACAACAAGACTAAATATTAATGCCCAATATAATGCATGAATGCTACACTCCTAATCAATCCATACAAGACAAAGAACAACAAATTTCTCTACGTCTCAACCTAGGGCATTCAATCATGAATAACAATGACCCGACATTATGTGACATTTACATTCAAATCATACAAACCATTCTAATCGATGATTAATACCTATTTAAGTAGCTACCTACATCTTAATTCAATTATTAACCTCATCTATTCTATTTCCAGGGCATAAGAAATGAATCCTCATCTAATTATATATTAACCCTAACTCCAATAATTAGCTTAGTATTCAATTATACTTATTCAATCATAAAAACTATATACGTAATTTACGAATTAATTGTCTAACACTAATTACCATTACCATCCATTAACATGCACTTGAATTTAAACTAACATCTATTTACAATCACACAATTTGCATCACAATAAGATTATAAAATACTTCATTATCAAATAAAATTTGATAAATTTCTATACCAAATTGTCGGTCACACGACAACGGCGATGACGGTCGCGGTTGTCGACTGTTGCCAAAGCAAGGTGACGGCGGCTGAGGGGCTGGGTTGGTGGAGCTGGTACCCTCATGGCTGGGTTACCATGGCCGGCATCTACTGTCCAGAGAAAAAATTCCACACGGCCGCGGCAAGAAAAAGTCAGAAAATGGGGCGACTAGGTGGAGTGGTCAGCTAGACAAGCAGGGTCTGGGCAAGGGTGGTAGCAAGGAGTCAACAATGGAAATAGCTCGTCGAAGTGATTGCCGGCAGCAAGAAATGTGGTTGGCTAGGACAAAGGGTACCAAAAGAGGGGTTTTCGATTGGGGAGAGGATTGGTTCAATTGAGGTGATATAGGGCACAAGGAGGGGATGAGGAGGGGAGGAGGATGGTGCGTGATAGTCGGTGGAGGCGCCAGTCGCTTGCAGTAGCAAGTTGCAGCGGCGGCTTCGTTTCTGAAGTCATCGTGCATGTGGTTGATGGGGGCTGGGATTGTGTTGGGAACGTCAAGGGGAGAGTGGGCGAGGGCGAGCTGGAGCCGGCGACCGGCAGTGGTGGCAGTGACAAGATCGTGGCCGGCTCGGCTGAGATCCATGGGGGGAGATAAGGGTGAAAAGGAGTGGTGATGGGTGGGGGGTGGGGTTGGTGACAAGGGCGGATAGGTGGTCGGGAGGATGGTGGTGGCCGATGGCAGTCGTCACAGGTGGAATCGGGGTGAAGGGTCGGGCAATGTTGAGTGATCGGTAGAGGGTTGGAGGGAAAAGATAGTGGCCAGAGGCATTTTTGTAATAAAAATTTAACTCACACGAGACTTGAGTCAATATTACAAAATACATTCCAAAAAATATAAAATAAAATACAATAAAATACCATAAAATAAAATAATCAAGTTCGAACTCGAATAACATGCTCTAAACCTATTAACCCACCCATAAATGTTTATAATGTGTTCTAACGTGATAAACGACTTAAATCTAATTCTATGGTCTAATAGTAAAATAAATTAAAAAATATGGGCATACTCTAATATATTGTGATAACTCATTCTGATATTGTCTTACTGACGTTATCATCATATACTTGGGTACACATAACCCTTATGGTTCACAACACACAACCGAGCTAAGCTTTGTACGCGTGTCCTGAAATTGACTAGACTGAAAATAGCCGTCGAACCAACCGGTTCTAACTATTAAACCCTAACTTGGGTCATGGGTTTTACAACCTTTCTTCCTTATTAAAATTTTGTCCTCTAAATTTTAAATTAAGGAGTACAGTCTTGTGACTATCCACTCAAGCAGTTAGTATTGCACCTCTCTGATCTCAAGCTATCTATGCCTGTCATGTCATTGTCATCAAGCATTTTCTCTGTTTATGGCCTCTTTGTTACTGTCTCGATGGAAAACCTAAGTCCACTCCTAAGATGTACTGGGTAAGCTATCAGGTACTCTAGGGTACTACTGGGTACTAATCTAATCTACATGTGGGAAAACTATATCGAGGGCAAGGTGTGCTAACTAACACCTACCTACATCTCATCCACATCTATATGAAAGGTAGCCTATAGTTTCTCTCAGGCACTCTGCTCTAGGTTCTACTACTAAACTAAGGCATCCTATGGGTTCTACTACTATATGGTGGGGAATGGTTCTAAGTAAGGACGTATAGTAGGTGGACTTCTGTACAAAATAAAAATTATATAGGCTAATGGGCTGTACTGACTCTCTATATGACTGAGTTAGACTCTCGGCATATCCTATATGTGGAACTGAGTCGTTCACTGGGTCCAAGCTAACTCAGTCCCAAGTTGGGTATCTCACTCAGTTCCCTAAGGAAACAAGGATGGTTAGTTTGAATCTACTACATACTACTATGACTCTGGTAGATATTTGTATGACGACTATCTACTAATGGGAGCTCTCTGGCAAGGTAGCGAGCACACCTGTGCAAGCATAGGGTCTCTCAGAGGCTATGAGAACACATTGTGTGGTACTATGAAATGCGCATATGGTCCGTGGCATGTGTTCTGGTCAATGTTTGCTTATCTTAATCATTTGGGTATACTGATGGTAGGACTGGTATATCAGGATGGTGAGTGGAAATCCTCAGATGAAAACTCAACTCTGTCAAACATCTATAGGTTGTAGGAAATAAGACAGAATCTTTCGTTAAGGTCAGGGCACACTGCTCGGAAACTCTTAGTGGGCGATACCTCATCCTCACCTATGGGGCCCTTATGCACACTGGATCTCTCTACGTAGAAGATTGGGGGAGCAAACATATCGATTAGTCTATGGACATGTCTCTAAGATCACCATGATTTGCTACGGAACAAGTGGCCAGCCTATGGAATAGTCAATTAATGACAAATCTCATGGATGGCTCTTAAGTGGCTATAGTTCAATCAGCTACAGTAGGCACATGTTTTTCGATACTGTACTAGTCATGCACTTCTAAACAGGCAAGGTTTAAATGACCCAAAGAACTACTATCTCCCCTCAAGCTTACAGGGACTCATAATGAGGTTTGATATGTATCTCATCACGTTCTTCAGTAGAATGTGACCTGCCGTCCCATACCAATTTGTAGCACTAATCTTGACTCACATGACAGTTAACAATGTGGTAGACGCTCAAACAAGACTATCAATTAGGATGAGCATATAGTGGTCTCACTCTATCTGGTCAGCATGGTCTATTCTGCCTGAAGTCCCTATCTATGTCGCTCCTAAGCTAAGGTGACATTGTCATCATAAGATAGGTTTGTAATCAAATACTTGCACTGTATGCCCAACTTAGTACCATGACGGTACTTCCTTTACTTGGGGCAAAGCTCATTCTTATGGCTCACAGTAAGAACCTAATTGTGATCTCTCTCACTAGCTCAATCCTTGCACTCTTGTCGCTGGCATGTCTTCCTTGCTACTTATCATCATACATGCTAGCCCATGGGAATGGTCCATCCAAATTATCAATGAAAGATCTCACTCGTGCTATACATACTTTTGACCATATTTTGTTTTTTACCTTCATGCGACTCAATGGTGGAAAACTAGCAAACAAAGACAATAAAAAGAAACATACCTACCAGCTTGACTTGGAGAAGCCTTTGCACACACATCACCTGTAACTATATCTTCCAACTTAATCGACCAAGATTGGCTCTAAACCCAACTCAGACACCCCAAATCTGACTCGCTCGCGAACCGAACTGAAATGTCACTAAGTTCCAATTACGCCGGCTAACCCAAACCTAACCCGATTGAATCTACTCTCGGCATCTCAAGATGGAAGATACTAATCGCTATGTATAAATTAATGCACAACACCCTAACATGCTACTATATTGATGACATGACAACCAATGTACAAACCAAAATAATTACGATAAAATTAATAAAAATTCCTAAAATAAAATGAACAAAATCACCCTAAAAGTGCAGTCACAATGTCAAATCAACCTGTATAAATATATAAATTCATATGCATTCATTGCATCACATTTTCCACATAAATATTTAATTCGGCCAAATCAAAATATTATCTATGTTTTGGGTCTTGACCCACCTACAAATTTTTATTTCCACCTTTATCATTTAATCTACACACTAATATATATTTCTGATCATATTATCACTATCCATTTCTATTTACCAAAATCTTCATCATATCATCTTTTATATCATGCAATTTCATCATAATAATTTCATTTTCATAATGACATAATAAACATCCAAAATAGCAAAAACAAACATTCTATCGGCGAGCATGTGTGGTTGTGCGCAAGGTAGGTCAATCCTCGTCCGTCCAAGCCGGCATATCCAGTATGTAATCCTCACCAACATATCTATAAAAGAAACATCAAGATGAGTGTTACTAGTCCAAAAATATAACCACATAGCAAAGTGGCAAATGAGAGCTGACTCTCATTTTGAAGATAACATTTATATACTTCTCATGAACACTCTTAAGGGCATTTACTGAGGAGCCACCGAGATGTAGGCTTGATAGCGTCCCGAACTGACTGGTCTGATGCCTCTCTCGGCATTTTCTAATTTTTGTGGTCCCTTGGGACTATTAATATATCCAAAGTCCTCTCCTTTCCTCCATAATTCTCTTGGCCTTGAGCACCAAAATCGAGTACTTTTAGGCAGTCACCTTTAGTACCCTTTGAACAACAAGTACAGACGTGCACTGCACTAAATAGTACCCGTAAACCTCCATGTTTCTTTGAGTGTGAAGAACCCAAAATAGGAGTTGTCTAGTCCTTCGAGAATGGAACAACACTCTCACTAATATAGAGCCTACTTTGATTAGCACGTGTGCACCTGCTCGTAGTTCGTGCGAGTCAGTTTTCTCATCTCTCATCTCGCTGAAACATGATAAAATTATATATAGGTATGGAAAGGGATTTATATAATATACGTGAAGGTAAATTGCTGTAGATCTTATTTACGAAACCAAACTCGAGGGATCTCATCCTGAAGGGTCCGAAAAATCGGTTGATTAAATGGCGTAACTAGTAATAAAACAAACATACAATAGAATAGAACGTAAAATGGGGAGCGAGTCCTAAATGAACATAACAGAAGCTCCGAGCGTGTTCTCGTGCCTAAGCATCGAGCTCCTACTCCGAACTTACACAACAAGGCTAAATACTAAAGTCTAATATAATACATGAATGCTACACTCCTCATCAATCCATACAAGACAAATAACAACAATTTTATCTACATCCCAACCTAGGCATTCAATCATGGGTAGCTATAACCCGACATTATGTGACAATTATATTCAAATCATACAATCTATTCAAATAAATGACTAAGCCCTATTTAATTAGCTACCTACACCTTAATTCAATTATTAACATCTTGTATTCTAATTCTAGGGCAGAAGAAATGAATCCTCATCCAATTAGATATTAACCCTACCTTCAATAATTAGCTTAGTATTCAATTATACTAATTCAATCATAAAAACTATATTCATAATTTACAAATTAATTGTCTAACCCTAATTCATCATTATCACCTGCTAACATGCATTTGAATTTAAACTAACATCTATTTACAATCACACCATTTGCATCACAATAAGATCATAAAATACTTCATTATCAAATAAAATAGGATAAAATTCTATACCTAATCATCGGTCACGCTGTGACGGCGATCGCGGTTGCCGACTAATGCTAAAGCATGTTGACGGTGGCTGAAGGGGCTGGGTTGGTGGAGCTGGTGCCCTGATGGCTGGGTTATCATGGCTGGCGGCTGCGGTCCGGTGAAAATGTTCTGCACGGTCGTGGCAAGAAAAGTCAGAAAAGAGGCGACTAGGTGGAGGGGTTAGCTAGACAAGGAGGATCTGGGCAAGGGTGGTAGCAGGGAGTCAATGGCGGAAATGGCTCGTCAAGGCTATCGTTGGCGGCGAGAAATATGGTCGGCTAGGGCAAAGGGTACCAAAAGAGGGGTTTTCGATTGGGGAGGGTATTGGTGCAATTGAGGTGATATAGGGCACAAGGAGGGATGACGACGGTGCGCGAAGAATGCAAATAGATAATAACATATGTGCAAACAAGCAATTTAATAAATAAATAAATAAGTAAATAAATAAACAAATCATAAATATGGATAAGAATAATAGTAATATGTAAATACATCATTAATAATAATAAATAATCATATAGGCATGCATCATGTACAACAAATAGACAAATAACAATAAATAAACAATAAATGAGTAGATAAATAAATAAATAAACAATCAATTAATAAACAGGTGAAAACATGTGAATATGTATGTAAGCTAATAGAGGGAGTCTCAAAATATCAGAAACGGATGAAAGACGACAAAAACAAGCAAAAATAAGGCATCGTATCAACTCGATGAGTTGGATCGAGTTGGGTCATGTCAACTTGGTCCTTGTCAAGCTGCTAGGCTGGGCTGGGATAGACTAGGTAGAAACCGGCATGGGCAAGAAAAAGGGGACACAAACTGGGCTAGGTAGGCAAACAGCCACCAAACAGGTCAGTGATGCCCATCGCCAAAAAACACACACGGAGATGGGGAAGATGATGGTGGCGGTGGGTGACGGAGTCCAGCCATCAATTTGTTGGAAAATGGCCAGAAAATGGCAGAAATGATGTCGGAAATAAAGAGGTCGCCGGTGGCGCATGGAGTGGTAATCACGGGCATGGAGGGGTCCGATCTATCAGCCATGACAAGTAGAAGCTACCTCAGCAGTTAGCCTTGATGGTGGGAGGTCACTGGTGCTAAAAGATGGCCTCAAACGGTGGCAATGGCTATGGAATAAGACGACCATAAATGTGTCACCAACGACCAATTTGGCAGTTCCAGAGTTCGAGGTGGGTTTGGATCGATTGCCGGTGAAGAGTCGTCATGGTGGTGGTGGTCCAATGGCTAGAGTCTCGCCGGTAGCGAGCCAAGGTGGCAACTACGGCTAGGGTAAAACTCCACGAAAATGGGAGGAGAACCTAGATCTTGCCACGTGGTGCAATCCAGTCATTCAATAGATTACGAACCTAGTGGGGTCCATCTAGAATTATATATATATATATATATATATATATATATATATATATATATATAAAGCTCAAATTGACACCAACAAAAGTGGAAACTAACTCGAAGCCTAACAGAAGCTATATGGATGAAAATTGAGGCGAGGAAGCTAAATGACCGTTGAAACACTGAACTCAACAAATGATGATTTGAGACTCAATCAAAAGTGGCCTCCTGGGGCAATCTAGTAATCTAAAATTCCTAAGATGCATGTAAAAGAGATATCCTGAAATAACCAAAATGAAATCTAAGCTTTAGAAGCGGCCAAAATTTAGCCCTAAAACGAGGAGCTAACTCTAGATAGAACTCATACACCTCGAGTATATATTGATAACTTATGTTATGTTGTAGCATAAATGAAACTATCATTTGCATATTTGAGCCTCATACTCATGGCATGAACGGACTTGAACCAACTCAAGGTTGGCCCTCATGGGCAAAGCAACAAGCGAGTAAAACCCTAACCCGATATTCGGTTTTACACCATGTATAATAACTAATTAATTAAATAAAAGTATTAAACATAACAAAATATAACTCTTATCAAGAAATTAATAATTAAAATTCTAATCAATATAAATATTTAAGTCATTAGTTTAAGGATCGTCTCATCTCTAAAATAAACTAACTACTCCATAAATTATATAAGTTAAATCATTATTAAGGAGCATTTGAATAATTTATAATGATATTATAATAAAAGAGAGGGTTAGTGAAAGAGATCATGGTTGGGGGCATTTGTGTAAAAAAACCTTTATTCGTTCCCGACTCAAGTCAATATTATAAATTACATCTCGAAAAATATAAAATAAAATACAATAAAATATCATAAAATAAAATAATCGAGTTCTAACTCGAATAACATGCTCTAAACCTATTAACCCACCCATAAATAATAATAACATGTCCTAACGCGATAAACAGTCTAAATCTAATTGTACAATTTAATACTAAAATGAATAAAATTTTTTTGGGTGTACTCTTATATATTCTCATAACACATTCTCATGTTGTCTTACTGACATCATTATCATATAGTTGGGTACACATGACGCTTTATAGTTCATGGGTGTACTCTTATATATTCTCATAACACATTCTCATGTTGTCTTACTGACATCATTATCATATAGTTGGGTACACATGACGCTTATAGTTCACAACATACAATCGACCTCGGCTCAATACGCGTATCCTGAAATTGACTCGACTAAAAATAGCAATTGAACGAACCGATTCTAACTCTTGCGTGTTGAACGGAAACTAATTTGCAACCATTTTCTTTCAACACAAGCTTGACCAACACTGAAAAGGCAAATTGTAGTAGTGAATTGGTATTCTTTTATTGTTGTTTGGTTCACTTTTATATGTAGTATACCAAGTACTCTCAAGTATTCTCACCTTCATCTATAAATTAGTGGTGCTTGAAAATGTATAACTAGAAGAATTAGAGAGAGTACAATAATAAGATCAAAGCATAATAATAAACTTTTCTTCAAGCCATCCTTTCAAGTTGGAGTATAATTCTGCCCAAATTAGAAATTTTTAAGAATATCGATAAATTTTAATACATTTATATGCATGTCACTTGAATTAAAGTTTGTTATTCAATATTACATTCTTTATTTAGATTTTAAAGATTATTATTTATTTATTTACATATATATATATATATGTTATATGTGTGTGTTTAATATTAAGAAATGACTTAAATTTTAATTATATTCAAATTAATTTTTTTAAACATTCAATTTAATTATTAAAGTTTTTATTTATTGAATTTAAATTACTTAATTTTTGTATGAAACTATATTTTTTAATAAAATTAAATAAATATCAATTATTTTTATTTTAAAATAACAAAGCAATATTTTTTGAAAATAATTTTGTATATTCTTATTATGTATTATTAATAAGTTCCGAACATACTCCGCGCATCGCCCCCTACGTCACACCGGTCTTTAACTAGTTTATTTTTATTTTATACCAACCAAACAGACTAAGATAATAATCATAATCGAAACTATATTTCATTTCATTTTATACGGGTGTTCTATTTGTCAAATTATAATGGGCTTCTTCAGAATGAATTTTTATTTTATTATTACTCGAGCAAAAGTACTGATGGGACCATGCAGTATATTATTATTATTATTTTATATATTTATATATATATATATATACATATAATATAAATAAGAGTTAAACAGAGCATGTTTCCTTTTCTCCTCCACAAGTGTTACTAATTGCCTGGTTTAGCGATGAGTTTCAGACTGTACAGGATATCTTGAATATTTACACTCAAATGTCTAGTTTAGTGATAAATCTAAGTCTTCTATTCCACTGCCTCACCCTATCTCGCAGGCTAGAAAGAATTCAGTCTTTCAGGTTATGAACCTCAAACCAATGCTTGAAGGGTTCAAATATCTTGGGGAAGAAATAAAACTGTTTGGTTTTATTGGTTAGTCGATAAGCTAACTGCTAGAATTGAAAGCTGAGACTCCAAATGTTTATCTCAAACAATGACATGTTTAATCTTGTTAGTCACTTCTGTCATGATTAATTATGTCATGAGCTTCTTCCAAGTTTCGTCTACCATAATTAAATGCTATAATAAGAAGCAGTCACAGTTTTAGTGGGGAAAGAAAGACCACAGGTTTTGCCACCTCATGGCTTGAAATAAGATATATCGCCCGATCAAATCTCTCAAGTATATGAATCTGTCTCTTTCAACTAAGCTTGGAGAATCATTTCGAACCCTTCATCTCTTTAAAGTCAAATTTTCTAATCAAAATACGACAAGAATAAGGGTTGGTGTGTTAGATTTTAGACATAAATATATACATGAATTTATAATTGTATCATATGCTGTTATTTAGGGTTAAACTAAATTTAATTGATCTATTAAAGTTAAGTTTAATGGGTCATTAATATAGGCATGGATTTATATGTGTAGATATTATTTTTGTAACTTCTCTTTCACGATGGGTTGAATTGAAATTATAAAAAATAAGGTTTTAAATAGGCAGGTTATGGGTCTCAAATTCATAAGTGGTATTTCGTTATGGCATCCCATCGTCCAGAAACTTTGGCCTTGAAAAACTAATACTGAATTTGGAAGATCGAAATCGTAAAGAAATAAAGAATCATTTTCCTTTTATGGATTCAGGTACACTTCCAGTTGTCAAATTCTATTTTCTTGATGATTTAATATGAAGAAGAATAAGGTTTTATGGTGATGGTTTTATCATCTATATAATTTGGTAAAACTTAAAATTTATTTTTACGTTTTTAAATTTAGAACAAGTGGTATTAGAACAACTTAATATTAGATCATTGAGGATTAATTTGATTTGTATTTAATTTTCGATCAAAATTCAGAAAAGATAGATCCCAAAATAAAATCTTATTGGAATTATTTAGTTTCATATCACATCTAGATCTAAGGATTCAGGATCCCAAAATAATATTAGTTTGTAAGAAGGAATAAATTGATAAGTTCTTTAACACATTGGGAGTTTCCCAAAATTCAATACTAGTTGTTGTCATTTTTACAAATCAAATTAAATGAAAATAAAGAAATTTATATATAAGATATTTATTCCTGAATCAAGGCCCTCTTTTGGTAAAATATCAAGTGAGGAAAATAAAGTTACAAAAGGTTATTATTTCAGAAATTTCCAAATAAGATACTTTTATAACCTTATCAATTTTATGTTATTTGGGATTATTAAATTCAAATTATGGTTTAGTTATAATTAATATTTTAAAATTTATTAATGATTACAATATGCTACCAAAGTAGCATCTTTTGTGGAAATTAATTTATTTTTTAATATTAAGATAGTTGTGAGTATTTAATTCATGTGAATATTAATCGGACTAAAGGAAGGTTAATACTTGACATAATTACATATTCATTTGTACTAATAAACATGAGATAATTATTAAGATTCCATGTGAATAATAAATCCGCTCAAATGAAGGTTTATTAATTGACAGTATTTATTATCCATATTTGATTATTGCAATAAGAGTACAACTTACAAATTAATATTTTTGTCCAAAGACTAAATATTAATATTATGCTACGTATCTATTGATGGGATAACCATTGTTTGAATTATTAATCTTAGTATGTGCATGTTATTTTGTTCTATTAATGAATCTCCTTATATGATTTCTACCAACATCCATTCAGTTCCAATGCTTAAAGATAATTTTAAGGATTGGAAAGAGAGTGTGATGATCGTTCTCGGCTGCATGGATCTTGACCTTGCGTTAAGGACTAAACAACTTGCTTCTCTTACAGGAAAAAGTTCCATTGAGGAAAAACGGGATATTAAGAAGTGGGAATGCTCAAATCACATGAGTTTTATGATTATAAAGCATGGAATTCCAAATACCTTAAGGGGCGATGTGTCTGAGAAGGTTATTACAGCCATTGAGTTTCTTAAAGAAATCGAAAAGTAGTTTGTAAAAAATGATAAGGCTTCTTGCTGTTTCTTTTGTAGGAAACCTAGACATATGAAGAAGGAATACACTAAGTATCATGCTTGGTGTGTAACGAAAAGTCCATTTCTTAATTTTGTTTGTTCTAAGGTTAATTTAGCTTCAGTACCAATACGCACTTGGTGGCTAGATTTGGGTGCTACTACTCACATAAGTGTGTCAATGTAGGATTGCTTGAGTTGCCGAAAGCCAATGATGCTGAAAGATTCATCTATGTGGGTGATGACAACTCAGTTGTAGTTGAAGCAAGAAAGACTTTTAGATTATTATTTAAGACATGATATTATTTGGATTTGAAAGAGACATATGTAGTACCATCTTTTAGAGAGAATTTTGTTTTTATTTCTATATTGGACAAATATGGTTAGTCTTGTTCATTTAGAAATAATAAGTTTAGTCTTTTCTAAATTCAAATATTGTGGGTTCGGGTTCCTTGTTTTTTAATGATAATTTATATTAACTTGATACTATTGTATCTTTTAATGAAACTTTGCATGTAGGTTTAAGTGGTACGAAAAGAAAATTACTTATAAGAATTCTGCTTTACTCTGGCACAAGCGTTTAGGACACATTTATAAACAAAGAATTGAATAACTAATGTCAGATGGAATTCTTGATTCTCTTAATTTATCAGATTTTCAAGTTTGGCGCTTTACTCTGGCACAAGCGTTTAGAAGAGTGCAGAATCATCCCACAATACACAATGCCAGGTACTCCTAGCATGAATGGTGTTGCTAAGAGACGAAACCGAATATTAAAAGATATGGTGAGAAGTATGATTGTTCATACTACTTTACATAATTCACTCTAGGGTGAGGTGCTAAAGACAACAGTATATCTTCTTAATAGAGTACCGACAAAGGCAACAGTTAAGACCCCTTGTGAATTATGGATTGGAAAACAACCCAGTATTAAGCATTTATGCATTTGTGGTTGTCCAGCTGAGACAAGGCCTTATAGGCCAAATGAAAGGAAACTAGACTCAAGAACAATTAGCAGCTATTTTGTTGGGTGCTTTGAACGGTTTAAAGGGTATAAGTTTTATGATCTCACAACAAGGTCATCCTTTGAGACGGGAAATGCACAATTCTTTGAGGATGTTGAGTTTGGAGGGTGAAATAAAGTTAGAGATTTTGTCTTTGAAGAAGAATTTGTTTCTCTTCCCATGATTGTTCTTAACAATAATCAGGATTATATTCCTGATGTTATTAAAGAAACAATACAAGAATTACAAGACAATATCGAGAATCTCCCCAATCACAATTATCAAGTTATACCTGAAGAGGAAAATCAACAGCCTTAAGAGGAAATGCCATTGAGAAGATCCACAAGAAAAAGAAGAAATGCAATTTCAGATGATTATATCATCTTTCTTGAAGAACATGAGGATAACATTGGAATTATGGAAGATGATCCAATCAACTTTCATCAGGCCATGAAGAGTTATAATTCTCAAAAGTGGATTGATGTCATGAATGAAGAGATGAAGTCCATGAAAGCTAATGACGTTTGGGATCTTGTTCCATTGCCTGAGGTAAGAAACCTATTGGTTGTAAATGAATATTTAAAACCAATAAGGATTCGAAAGGTGATGTAGAAAGATATAAGGCTTATCTTGTTGCAAAGGGTTTTACTCAAAAGGAAGACATTGATTATAATGAGACTTTTTCTCCAGTTTCATCGAAGGACTCATTTAGAATAATTATGGCATTAGTGACACATTTTGATGTTGAGTTATATCTGATGGATGTAAAGACTGCATTTCTAAATGGTGACATTGATGAAGCAATTTATATGGTGCAACCAGAAAATTTTGTATCGGGAGATTCAAAGAATATGGTTTGCAAATTAAAGAAATCCATCCATGGACTTAAGAAAGCTTCTCGTCAATGATATAAGAAATTTCATTAAGTTATTTTCTCATTTGGTTTTGAGATGAATGTGATTGATGATAATATATGCCATAAGTTTAGTGAGAGTAAGTATATTTTTCTGGTTTTATATGTTAATGATATATTGCTTGCCAACAATGATATTGGTTTCTTGCACGACACCAAGAGGTTTTTATCAAAGAAATTTAAAATAAAAGATCTTGGAAATGTATCTTTTGTATTAGGAATTCAAATACATTAGGATCGCTCTCAATATATACTAGGATTATCACAAAAGATTTGTATAGAAAAGTGCCCTAAAAATGACATAGAAGGAAAGGAAATGCCCTAAAAATTACATAGAAGGAAAGGAAATGCAAAAGATTCCCTATGCTTCGGCAGTGAGAAGTCTTATGTATGCTCAAGTGCATCCAAATATTGCATATATTGTTGGAATGTTGGGTAGATATTTAAGTAATCCGGGATTGGATAAGTGGAAAGCAGCCAAAAGAGTCATGAGGTATCTTCAGAGAACAAAACATTACATGCTTACATATAGGAAGTTAGATCAACTTGAGATCATTGGGTATTTTGATTCTGATTTTGTTGGATGTCAAGATAGTCGTCGATCCACTTCTGGCTATGTCTATCTACGTGCTGGAGGAGCTATTTCTTAGAGAAGTGTTAATCAGACACTCATAGCTTCTTCCACCATGGCAACTGAATTCATAGCTTGTTATGAGGCATCCAATCATGGAATATGGTTGTGCAACTTTGTCACAGGGTTGCGCATTGTTAATAATATTGAAAGACCACTTAAGTTATTTTGTGACAATCAGTCTACAGTATTGTATTCAAATAACAATAGGAGCTCATCTAAATCAAAACATATAGAGATCAAGTTCCTTGTTGTGAAAGATAGAGTTCAGAGTGGTAAAGTTTCTATAGAGCATATTGAGACAAACTCCATGGTTGCGGATCCGCTTACTAAAAAGTTTACCGCCCAAGGTCTTTCATGAGTAAGTTGCTCATCTGGGTGTTGTATCCTTTGATGATATGCTACTTTAGTGGAAGTTTATTTTGTTTGTGAATTGCAGTATTTGGTTTATGGTTCACTCTATTTTGGTGATCTCATAAAGTTGGACTAGTTGAAGATAGGCATGTTTAGATCAACTTACATATAATTTTTATGCTACACATCCATACATGATTTATGTCATTTAATTATGTTGTTGTATGTGATCATGGATGAGTTTAGTTACGATAAATATAACAAAAAGTGCCTTGATCCTATATTAACATTAATTAATGGATGAGATTGTTATTTTAGAATAATAGCGTATGTTATTTTGGAGCTCATAAGGTTATATACAATTATTTGTGTATATATAGTCCAAGTGGGTGAATGTTGGATTCTGGACATAAATATATACATGAATCTATAATTGTATCATATGTTGTTATTTAAGGTGGACCTAAATTCAGCTAATTTATTAAAGTTAAGTTTAATACGTCATTAATATAGGTATGGATTCATGTGTAAAAACCATTTTTGTAATTTCTCTCTTATGATGGGTTCAATTGAAATTATGAAAAATAAAGTTATAAATATGAGAGTTATGGTCCCCAAATTCATAAGTAATATTTCATTTTGGGAACCCATCGTCCAGAAACTTTTATCTTAAAGAACTGGTACTAAATTTGGAAGATCAAAATCCTAAAGGAGTAAAGAATTATTTTGCTTTTATGGATTCAGGTACGCTTCCGTTGTCAAATTCTATTTTCTTTATGATTTAATATAAAGAAGATAAGTTTTTATGGTGATGGTTTTATCATTTGTATAATTTGGTTAAACTTAAAGTTTATTTTTTAAGTTTTTAAATTTACAACATGGTGGACTTTCGATACTAAAACTCAGACCTTCTTTGCTTTGAAAAACATTAAGAAGGGTATCTCTGCTCTTAATGGTAATGTATGCTAGTCTATTGGTGATGGCAGCCACATTGGCATGGATCCATGGGTCCTAGATGCTCCTGGTTTTATTCCTAGGGTTAACTCTAGCTATGAACTGTTGACAAGGTATCAAGCCTTACTAATAATGATGGTAGTTGGGAATCCATTATATCAGAGGAATCTTTATGCAAGGAGTCACACAATCTATCCTCACCTTCCTCCTCCTAACATTGAAAGAATGACAAGCTTATGTGGTGTTCTACTAGATCTGGTAAATTTACTATGAAATATTGTTAGAACCTGGTCTTAAACATTAGGGTTTCCGCTCCCAATGCTGTTATGGAATGGAAATCATTGTGGACAATTAAAATCCCTCGCAGACTTCTGTTATTTGGATGGAAGATTGCAATGGATTGTCTGTGAACCAAAACTAATCTCACAAAACATAAAATTTCTATCTCACATATGGTTTGTCATTTATGCGCTAATGGAAAAGAATCAAATCTACATCTTATTTTATCAATGCAGTGTTTTTAGATAATCTCCATTTGCAATCACAAATGTTAAATTCAATGCAATTATCGATCATAGACCATCCAAACTTATTAATTACTGTATTTGTCTCTACAATCATCAAGATGATCGTCTCCTCATTCGTAAGATACTTATCTTAGCTGAAAAATCTGGATTATAAGAAATAATATTATTCATGGGAAGATAAAGGATTTGTATTTGTTAGCACGGGTGAAAAGGCAATTTCGATAGGTAGCGAAATATCTAAAACACTTATTAAAGAGCTAGAACTGAAATATAATAATAAATCTTGTCCTATAGAGATAATAAAGAAATATAAATAACTATATACAAATAATCACAACCAGTGTTAATTAACAAGTTCAGCCATATAAGTTGCAACAATTTGTATATGAGCGAAAATCAGTTAAAGGACAAAAGAATAAGGATAAAAAATCAAATACAAGGATTTTTAAAGAGGTTCCCTACTAGTATGTCATCTCGTCTGCAATACCGTATCCTACGGTTTGGTAGGTCTTATATAGTTCATTATGGCCAAATTGAATAATTGTTATAACCTAAGTGTACACTCACTTATCCTTCACCAAACAAGAACCAAGTGTTTCTCAAGTCACTTGTCCTTCAACATACTCAACCCTGAGTCAGCTTCGCAAGGCATGCTTGTCCTTCACCCTTTGACCTCTATCCTAACTTCAAAAGCCAACCAAATACTTACAATTACAACCACTAGCACGAATGTAACACCGAAATCTGGTTCATACTCATGAACCAAATCGGAATGCCACTGGTCTCAATTAGGTTCGCTAACTTGAATCCAACTTGTGCGGATTTACTCTCAAGGTCTTAAGATGAAGATATTAATCATTATGCATGGATAAATGTACAAAAACTTAACATGCTACTATATGGATGACATGTCAATCAATTCACGTACCAAAATAATTATGATAAAAATCAATAAAATTTCCTAAATTAAACGGACAAAGCCTCCCCTAAAAGTGCAATTAGAGGACACCCTGTCAAATCAACATGTACAAGTATATATCATACATTTTTATTTAGACAACATTCTAATTTTTTGTATAATCATTTTGAAGCTTGGGTCTTAACCCACCTATGCATCTATTCACATTTCTTATCAATTCTAGGTCTTGACCTACTTGTCATATATATTCAATGTCTAAACATATTTATTTAAATATATATATTAACATGTCATCGTTAGCAATCTTTCTACTGCAGCATACACCATATCACATCACATCATCATGTATTGCATTTCATCGCTTCATTCTCAATATAATAACATCATAAACAAAACACTAATTTCTATCATTTAACAAGTGTATGCAAAAGACATCACTGCTCCTCCATCCAGGCTGGCACATCCAACTCATCATTATCACTTACATATAATATTAAAAAATGTCAGTAAAAAGTGGTACTAGTCCAAAATATAACTAATATCAAACTGTCAATGGGAGATAACTCTCATATGAAAAAATATATCTATATACTTCACTACAACTCTCTGAAGGGCACCTACTAAAGAGCCAGTAAGCTTCAAACCTAGTAGCATCCCAAACTGACTCCTCTGCTAATGCCTCTCTAGGCATTTTATCGTTTTATTTTTTGGTTCCTTGGGACTACAAGTATATCCTAAGCCCTCTCCTTTCCTCCATAATTCTCCTGATCTTGAGTACGAAGGCCGAGTACTCTTAGGCAGTGGCCTTTAATACCCTTTAAACAATAAGTCTAGATGTGCATTGTACTTAATAGTACCTGTAAACCTCCACATTCTCTGGGTGTGAGGAAGTCAAATGTAGAGTTGTCATGATCCCTTAGGAATGGAACAACCCTCTCACTAATCAAGAGCCTGCTTTGACTGGCACTTGCACCTGCTCATAGTGCGTGCGAGTCGGTTTCACCATCTCTCGTCAAACTAAAAATTCGATAAAATTATATATACAGGCTTGAGAAGGGATTTATATAATAAACCCAAAGGCAACTCGTGGTAGATCTTATTTTCAAAATCACACTCGAGGGATCTCATCCTCGAAGGTTATTAATCATGAAAACTATTTGACTAAATGACCCGAGTTAAACGATATATGATAAAATGCCACTTAACCCATCCTGCAAGTAATAAAACAAACATATAATGGAATAGAACATTAAAATAGGGGTGCATCCTAAACCGACATGGCAAAAGATCCGAATGTGTTCACGCACCTAGGCAGCGAGCTCCTACTTCGTACCTACACATCAAAACTAAATACTAACGCCAATTCCAAGTATATGATCCATATAAGATATGAATGCATGTAATTATAATCTCAATCATATCCTAATCAATTCAATCACATTATTCACCTTATCAACAAAATCTTATACATCTATATAATGAAACAATACACCTATATTGACATGAATAAATCATCCATTCCAATTACAATCTATTAACTTACTGGGTAATATTAATCTAGATCATGAATTCATCATTTCATCATTTTGATTTATGATAACATAATCCATGATTCCATCCATAATCCAGTGCTATATGTAACATGTTGTATTCAACTCAATATTCCTATTAATCACTAATTCACATTTTACTCTAATAAAGGAAATCTGCAGTTTTTAATTATACTTTAATCATAGCATTCGTGACCAATTATGATTAACAACACATTAGCACAATTCAATCTCTTACAGCATTTCCATGCAAACAACTCAAATTTAGTCATTTTAGCCAAGTTTCAATTAAATTACACTGTTTGTAAAAATTAATACCTAACTTCATATTTTCTCTAATTCAATGTGATACATATCAATTATCGTAATTTAATCATGCGATGCTATCCACAATTATGAACTAAAAATAAAACCAATCAGCAGTAACATATACCTAATGTGTGGGCGCTAAAAGTGGCGACAACGGTGACGGTGGCAACGATCGTGGCTACCATCATCATGGCTGTGGTTCAGCTGAGGGAGGACTTGGCAGGGCTAGGACTGGAGCACATGGCTAAGAAGTGATTACACCTGACCGGAGCTGCTCCAGCTGGCCTATGACTGGTCAGGGGCGACGGTGGTGCTGGCTGAAACACTCAAATCGGTGACTATGCCGTGGTGCTGCTGTGAGGGATGAAGGATGAGGAGGAGGATAGCATAGCGGAGAAGATGACCATGCCAAAGGGAGTGGCGGCGGTGGCAGTGGCTCAACACAGCCCCGGCTAGGGCTGGGGGAGGGCTGAGTGAAGGAAGTGGGGGGTCTGGTCATTAAGGAGGAGTAGGGGGTGGTCGTGTAAAGGATGAGGGGTCAACTGTGAGGGAGGCGGTGGCATGCAACCGTTCAGCGGCGGTCTGGGGTCAGCCGTGGTGAGAAGAGAGTAGGGAGAGGAGGAAGGAAGGAAGGGAGGTGGAGAGGACAATGACCAGCGGTGGCTTTGGTCAGCCGTGGTGCAGTCGCAGGCAGTTGTTAGGCTGGTTGCACTCCAAGAAACATAGGAAGGTGGCGGGACAAAAAAAGAGTTGGCAAAGAAGAACAATAGGGTCGGGGGCAATTTCAAAATAAAAACTTGACTCATTCCAAACTTAAGTCAATATTACAAAATAAATTCTAAAATCATATAAAATAAATATGTTAAAATACAAAAAAATGCAATAAAATAAAATAACATGTTTTAGACGTATTAATCCACCCAAAAATAATAAATAATGTGTCCTAACACTATAAATGACTTAAATGTAATTCTATGATCCACTACAAATATATATATATATATATATGTATATATATATATATATATATATATTATGATTATACATCATTCTTTTTTGATGTATTCATGATGTTATCATATATTTGGTTACATATGACCGTCATGGCTCATACACACGACTGGCTTTAGCTCAGTACGCATATTATAAAATTGACTCAACTGAAAATATTGGATCAAACCAACTAGTTCCGAGTATAAAACCCTGACTTAGGTCATGGGTTTTACACAGTGTCACACGACCACTAGTTCAAGCGTACACCACAAGATCACACTCAATCTTATTTACAACCAAATTACATTATGTCAACACGAACTTTACAACACAAGATATATACAAAATACAAAGTATTACCTACTCTCTTGAAGAATCTCTAAGGTTGACACAATGAAACTTATCTGAAGCTTATACCCAATTGCAGCACTTCAACCTTATTTTGAACTAAGCTCTCACTTTGGAATAATTCATATACTTTGAGCATTCAGATATTGGGCAGCCCTTCTATGTTACATCCAACTTCTTATATAGCCACATACATCCATAGCTTTATGCACTATCCAACTACTTGAACATTTATGTGTAGTAGGCTTGTCCAAACTCCCACACAAGTTTCCCTCTTGTGTTAAAATTAAAATGAGTTCAATTCTTTAAAGCTTTAGGCAATGCTTGACTATCCAGTCTTAATGAAATCTTTCAAAGCTTCCATCCTTTGCTCACTTTCAAGTCAGGGTTTTATATTCAGAATAAGTTGGTTCAAGCATTATTTTCAAGTCGAGTCAGTTTCAGAACACATGTATTGAGTCGATGCCAGTTGCATGTATGAATTTTTAGGGTCATGCGTACCCAAGTATATGATGATAACGTCATGAACACAATAGAACAAAATGAGTTATCAGAATATATGAGAGTATGCCGGTTTTTTTTTTTAATATAGTGGATCGTAGAGTTAGTTTTAGGTCGTTTACCGCGTTGGGACGCGTTAAAGGCAGTTTGGGTGGCTTGATAGTTCTAGAGCATATCATTATGATGTTTTGGTGTTTGTTTGATTTTATGGGGGTTTTCTCGATTTTTTAGGATTTAATACGACTTCGTTATTATTCTTGACTCAAGCCAAACATGGGTCAAACATTATTTACGATATTGCCACCCAGTTATTTTTCTCACCCCCGACCTTTCTTCCTTCTCCCCATCCAAACCCCAGCCGTGCCGCCACCTTTTGCTTGTTGTTGCTGCCTCCGCCGATCATCGCCACCAGGCCCTGCCTCGACATTGCCATGCCCCTCGAGCACCCCGGCCACCACCAGGCCATTGCGACGCTAGAATCGCCACGGCTGCGTTTCAGTCGTGTCACCGATTCTGCCGCCAGAGGCCATCGTCGCCACGATCGGGTGGTAGCCTCAACACCCTTGACCCTCCAGTGATCTTTCCCGACCAGAGCGGAGGCCATCACCGCCCAAACCGGCTGGATTTCTTCACCCATTGCAGCCGCTCTGTTTTAGGCATTTTTCGGCGAACCGCTGCCTTTGTTGGCCACGTCGACATCACAGATGTGTCGGGCTCACTGAGCCAGTTCCAATGGTACCCAATATGACCCCTATCCAGCCAGTAGACACCGCCAGTGATTGTCTCTGGAAAACCACTAGAACCTGCCGAAAAACTACTGAAACTTGCTGGAAAACTACTAGAACCTGCCGAAAAATTGGATTCACTGGAATTTGCCGGATTTTCCACAAAGGTCATCCAGTCGAATCTTGATCGAATTTCAGATGCTGACGAGCGCTAAATTCGAGCTCCGAGACACGTGAACAAAACCCTAGCCGTCACTGATTGCCGATGATGTGAGGTATAAGTACCTCCCATTTGATTATTTAAACTTGATGATTGTTAGCATAGCATGTTAGGATTGATTAATTATCATGATAAGTGTTTGACTATGGATGAAGTGATATCATCTTTTTCTGCATTAAAACTTCAAAATTAAGCATATCTCATAAAATATTAATTAACTAGAATATAACGAAAAATATCACCTAATTAATAATATTTATACCCAAAAAGTACAAAATCATATAAAAAACCTGGGTAAATATTATATATTTTAAACACTTAACACACCCCCACACTTAAACTTTTGCGCGTCCTGAGCAAAATATCACAAAAAAAACAAAATTTTACTACAAAAAAATATTTAATGCCCATTATGTTCTCATATGATTCTCAATCAAACCCTTAAGAGTCAACAAGATGTCAATCAAATCAGAAATTCCCTTTCATCAATCACACCCAAAAGAAGGTTCCCCGTGTGTGTGTGTGTGTGTAAGATAATCCATCAGCTTATCATTCTCATCTGCAACTAAGAGATTACAATCAAGCACATGCTTACATATGTTCACTTTTCGATCCCATCTCCACTAATATAAGCAATGCTAATTCAATAGAATCAATAGGTCTTTATAGGTTGTAATGGGGTCAAGGGCTAGGGACCAAAAACAGGATAAACAAGATTAAAAAAATCAGAGGTTAATATGCACCCTAGCATTTAAAACTCCTTTCTAAATACTGACATACATGTACTATAAATCCCCAAACACCGTACCAATACGACACAAACTTCCTTAAATGTAGTAATGAGTTGACCCAATAAAAGAACTAACTTTGCTTTGATTTTCCATTGGCTACCTGCCACATTTTTTTTCTTTTATTTCCAACTAGTGGAAGACCATTGCTTCATCTTGTGTGTACCGGTGGAGGATCATTGCCTCATCTGTTTTTTCCATTTTCTTCTTTTCTTCTTTTTCTCTTTTTTTCTTTTTTTCTTTTTTTTGTTTCTTCCTTTTTTTACAAAGCAAAATACCAATAAAATCCACACTATATTTTCAATCACCACTCAATGAAAAGCAATGTCTCCCCCATACTACTCAAAGTTTCATCCCTGTTAGAATTTATGACAAATTCAAAACACTAGGATGCTAGGACTCAAGCAGCCAAATATATTTTCAATAAAAAGGATAAGGCTAAAATAAGGGTAATCAAACAAACATGTATAATAAAGGCCATGAAATTGTGGGCAGAGGATAATTCATATTAGGTATGGTTGAAGAAAGGCCCAGACTCATCAAAAGAATTGCCTATGTCATTTTCCATTTACATGGCATGCCAAATATTTCGCCTCGAAAGTCACTAGGGTAAATTCTAAAAGTCATGACCATCATGTACAATCCTTATTGCAAAATATTTATTGAAATAATCTAAACCAAAGGATTGTGAAAATAATATAAGGTAGAGAACCAACTCTCGAATGCAATCTTTTACTCAGTTCATCCCTCATTTCAATTAATTAAGTTTTCCCAAGAAAGGTAAGACTAATTCACATTTATCTATCATTGAACCAAGAGACTAAAATACTATTGCATAATAAAATTTTTACACTAAACTACACTATATATATGTATATCTAATTCTAAATATGAGTCGAGCATGAACAATATGCATAAAATTAAGGCATCACCCCCAAACTTAAACTAAATATTGTCCTCCATGTTAGAAAAATAAAGAGAAGAACAAGAGGACTCCCTCAACCAATAAGTCGGTGGATGATTTTCGTGAATGATGAATTTGGACTTGACCCATGCTACAAACTAAGAATAAATATTAGAAAAAAACCTAAAAATAACCTTTTAAAAGAAATCACTTGGGTTGCCTCCCAAGAAGCGCTTGGTTTAACGTCTACAGCCAGACGCATGTTCCTCATTCTGTATTTATTGTAATGGAGGACTTCCAAAGTTGTTTCTCTTCATAGTAGTGTTTCAGTCTACCTTCATTGGCTTTAAATGATCGATCCCCTTGTTCAGTCTTAATTTCAATTGCACCATGTGGAAAAAACTTTTGTCCAGGAGAAAATGACCAGCAACCACACCAGATGCCATGTTTGTCTGCTATAGTCCAAGCAATGGCCGACTTGTGATCTTTTAGTATTCTAATCAGCTTCACTTTTTGCAATATAGTTAGCTCTGAAGATATAATAATAGGAAGAGTGTCATTAAGCCCTAAGAAAGTATACCTGAGATGTTGTAGAAGTTGCTTTAGCTCCAAAATAGGTGGTACTTCAACTGATGGCAGCAATCTGTGGAATGGTAGATCTAAGGTTTTCACAACTTACCATCTCATCCACATCAATATCTTCTTCACAAAGAGAATTTATGGCTTTATGTAATGAATCACTAAACCGATCCCCTTTGCATCCGAGTAAGCTAACCAATGTATTGAGTTCATGTTTGTTATTTGGGTTTTCATTATTTTCCTTAATTTCATTTGGTTGAAATGGTTCCTTCAAAGTACTAGCACTCAGAGTTGTTACAGCTTTGCAATGCTCTTGACCATCTTTCCTTGGTTGTTCTGGTTGGCTGGGAAGTACACCGTTGGGTCGCTCACTTGGTTTCCTTGTTTAATTGTACCATAACTTGTTGCATAAACTTTTGTTGTTGTTGTTGCGGATTCTGCATAAATTGATGCATAGTTTGTTGCATAGAATTGAACATTTGGATCAAATCCGGTTGTTGTGGTTGAAAAGAAAGTGAAGGAGGTTGAGAATGTTGTGATGGTGGTGGTGGATTATTGGGGACAATAGCTGATTGTGAAGAATTATTCCATAAAAAGTTGGGGTTATTGCGCTAGCCCGCATTGTAGGTATTGGAATAGGGATTGTTGTTCCTATTGAAGTTGCCTACATAGTTTACTTGATCTGTTGCACATTGACCTTGAAAATGTCCTTGTCCACACCATTCACACCTTGGTTCTACAGCCTTAACATGTCCCTGCATATTAAGATTTTGAACTTGATTAGCTAAAGCACTAACATGAGTAAATAAAGCTGTAAGTGCATCTAATTCTAAAACTCTAGTAGTCCTCCTTGGGTGCATGGCTTCTTCTTCTATTGGTTTTGTGCTCTTCTTCCAGCAGCACACAAGTTTTCTCAAAGTCCTTTCAATCTTTGGATCACAAGAAAGCAAGGGTGACCACACTAATCGATGCATAAACAAATGATAACAAGGAAGAAGACAAGATATAGTAGTATTTTTTTCTTTTAATAAAATCAGACAGTAAAATCTAAAAAGAAAAGAAAAAGGCTCAAAATTCTAATCCTAAATTAACTAAGAAAATTCGATCTCCCCAGCAACGATGCCAAAAACTTGTTCGAATAATTTCAATATCCTGCAAGTATACACTATCAAAATAAGTAGTATAATGATAACTTCAAGTATCGTCCCACAGGGAGATGAATTTCCTATAATTAATTAAAGTAAATGAAATTAAGAGCAAAACAAAATTAATCGACTTAACTAAATTTAAATAATTCTTTAAATTAAAGGAGAAGTTCAAATGATTAAAGGAGAAGTTATAATGATAAAACTCATTCTAGAGTAAAATTTCCCTTAATATGAATTTAATCATCACTATATCTTACTCTTATCTATTATTCCCTTGGATTGTTGATCTAGGATAATTATATGGCATGGTGGCTCCCGCTCCTTCATGCATCTATTATTTTGCCTCAATTTCTACCTCCCGGTGATAATTAATTAATCAAGAAAATAATGTATTAAGATTTGCCTTACAATCGCATACGGTGTTATGTATCTCCCGACCACAATGACAAACAAGTCAAAACACTCGTCGTACGATGAATTATCAATGACTAATCTAATTAATTTCTCCTGAAATCTAATTAAATCTCATGATCTAAGAAATAGGTGATCAATCTATTCTTAGCATTAAGAACATTATAATTCAAACAATCTGATTGAATAAAAGAGTAAGAGGCCAATATGAATCAAATTAAACCATATTAAGTTCCATTCTTCTCTAGAACAAAAGAAAGGATTACTCTATAATGAAAATAGAAAACAATATAAAGAACAAATTAGTTTTTATTATTAAAAGAAAAGGATTTGCAAAAACTAAACCATTTCTTCCACTAAATTCTAAAGCCAAGAGATGAGATATGCTCAACAACAAATGACCACCCCTTTATATAGAAAAGAAGATTGCCAAGAGATATAAGAATTCGAGGAGGGATTCCAAAATTCGATGTGGACTACTTGATTATGATGTCTGGTGAAGTTTCCAATTCCCCAACAACGGTGCCAAAGTTATGTATAGCCATCTACATGGACCTTTGCCATCATCAAAATTATAGCCATCAACGGGTGGGGTCCAATGCTATAACCAACAAATCCTAAGCTTAATTTGTTTCATCTTTTTCTACATTAAAACTTCAAAATTAAGCATATCTCATAAAATATTAATTAACTAGAATATAACGAAAAATATCACCTAATTAATAATATTTATACCCAAAAAGTACAAAATCATATAAAAAATTTGGGTAAATATTATATATTTTAAACACTTAACACTAAGCACCAAAGATCATCTTCTTCACATTAGCTCCTTATCTCTAACTAATCCTTCAACACTTGGAGAAAGCTAATAGCCAAGTGTACTTCAAAAGAAATCCTTTTAGCTATAAGAAAGTATTAGTATTTTCATTCATCTCAAATAAACAAGTTAAATCCTACGCTTATGAGATGATAAAAAGAAAACAAACTCACACACCCCCTACATTTGGCAAACCTTACAAATATTATTTCTCCCATCCCCCCCGGGTTGTCATTTCAAAAATGCAATAAATATGTGAGGAAAAATAAATAACCTAACACTAATATGGCCAAGGAGAGCCATCTAGGTTAGAAGTAAAGTGATAACCACCTTAAGTTACATAGTAAGTAGCACAAAATTTCCTAATGTACCTTTCTTGATTCATTTCTATCCAAATTAGCCAAACATTTTATTACCAATTAGGCTATTAAGCATTCTGATTGCTCACCATAACCGATTAATTGTGCATCCCTCGAGTGTTTAACCGGGAGATGATACAAATATAAAAATTCATTTAATTTTCATCAGTAACAATTAATTAAATTATATTTATTTAAAATAGTGGGAACTAAATATTTGATTATTAGTTAATCATACTTTAGTTTTTTCATATTAAGTAATATTTAGGACTTGTATTATTAATCATGCAATAAATAAATTGTGATTGCGAGCTCACCTGAATGTCCTATTTATTATCTATTATTAATTTTTCACTATCCTAAATAGTTACTTTTTGTAAATTCTTGTGTTAATATTAATTAAACTTGTTTTAATTGTCACTTGAAACTGACTAGAGATAATTATGACATCTAGTATCGTAAGGTACAACTAATCCTTGAAGATCAGGATGTTTTAGAAATTCTGAACCATACACTACCTCCTCCAACTAATTCTAGCACTAGGCGATAGGTTGATCTTTATGAAACCTAAAAAAGAAGCATAGTCTTGCACGTATCACTCTCTTAATTACTATAAGAAACGATATTCTTTGTGAATTCGAAAAGTACACAAATGTTCAAGCTATTTGGCTGAAAATCAACTAGAGATACAGCTTGGCTTTTCAAGGAAATTACGGAGGTTTACTATTAAGTTTAACACTTACAAGATGCGTTCCCAGGCTACAATAAGGGATCATCTATGTGAGATGAAAATTTTAATTCATGAGCTCTCTACTGATGGTCATGTTTTATCTGACAAGTAACAAGTATAGGCTGTCATTAGATCTCTACCCCATTTATGGGAGCACATGAAAATAAGCATGACCCATAATTAGGGCGACTAATTGAGAGAGCCAGCTCACAAGCATTTGGCATTCGGCTTGGCTCGACTCAACTCAAAACTCGATATTTAAATTATCGAGCTCGAACTCGAATCCTATGAGTCAAGTTTGACCAAGGTAGTGTTCGACAAGACTCGACTTGATTATAACTCGAACTCGACTCGTAGCTCGACTCGAACTCAATTCAATAATATAATATAATATTATACATAATATTATTTGCCTACTCCAAATACATTTAAAAATATAACAAGGGGGATATAATTTTGCATTAAAATACACTTCTTCGGATTCTTCCCAACCTCCAATTTCCAATCGTCTCTTTCCTTCACGGCTTCCAAAAGGTGCTTCCATACATTATCGGCTTATCTAGTTCATAATTATCTATAAAAAAATATCACATAATTTTATGAAAAAGAAAAACAAATGTTAATAGAGTATGCACACTTTTATTAAAATTTTCTTCCATATTTGTTGATAACATGATATGAAAAATACTTATATGAAAAAATTGAAAGCACTAAATCAAACCGAAAAAATACCCAACAAATATACACAATATAGAAATCAAATACAAAAAGTTATGTTTTTTTAAAAATGTCAAAAAATTTAAATTGGCTTAATTCAATTTAATTGTATAGGATTTTATTATATTTGATTAGATTTTATTTAGTATTTTTGGGATTTATTTTATTATTATTGACTCGAGTCGGGAGCAAGTCAAATTTTATTTATAAAACTACCCTTGCATTCATTTTCTCCCCTAACTGAAACGCCTCTTCAACTTCTCTCTCGGCCGCCTATGTCATCTGGTCGTCACCGCCACTGCCACCGTTGTAGCTGATCAGAGCCTTCACCTTTGACGACCGTCCCCGACCCATCGCCGTCCTCCTCCACCCGGACCGTGCTGACTTCCCTGGCTTTCCCAAAGTGCAACTCTTCCTCTCCCAGCAGCCTTCATTTTCTGATTGTTGTCGTCGCTGTGGCTGACCGAAGCCTTCATCTCCAACCACCTTCCCCGACCCATCGCCGTCCTCCTCCACCCGGACCACGGCTTGAGTTCCTCGGCAAACCCAAAGTGCAACTCTTCCTCCCAGACGCCTTCTTCTTCTAGCCGCCGCCGCCGCCGCCGCTATGGCCAACCGGAGCCTTCATCTCCAACCACCTTCCCCGATCTATCACCGTCCTCCTCCACCCGGACCGCGGCCTTAGTTCCCCGGTGTTTCCAAAGTTCAACTCTTCCTCCTGACCACCTTCTTCTTCTGGCCGCCGCCACCGCTGCCGCTCTGGCCGACCGAATGGAGCCTTCATCTCTGACCAGGCAATTTGGGTCTGCTTGGTACACTCACATATACGTTACTTATGAACATACTTTCATATATCATTAGGTTATGGTGGGAGATAAGAACGTTGTGTAGGATTGGATGGTGAAGGGTATTTTTCAAACTTTTCTTGCCCCACTGATTCTCTTCTTCAAATGTATTTTGGAGTAAATCAAATGGAAGCTAGAAGATTCATATCGTGAGTGGAATTTAGGTAGGGAGAATCTGGTAGGAGATGATGCAATTCTAGTGCCCGCTTTGTTCTCTTGTAGATGGATTATCTCAACCGCTGATCTTTGTTCACTTCCATATCTTTTGCTTGTTTGCTGCGACTACTTGGCTTCCCATTGTGTAGATTGTCAGGTTTCTTTCTTTTCCATTGGATGATGCTGTCTTTTTTTTTGGTTTGAGTATGGATTGATTCCTTTGAAGAGTTTTATTTCCTATTGTTGGTTAGAGTTATTTTCTTTGTAGGGATTTCTTTACCTACAGGAGGCTTTCTACTGACATTGAATTTTGTTAGCAGGTGGAATCTTTTACCTGTAACTCTGAAAGGCAGAAAGGAAGAGGAGGAGCATGTTCAAATTACTTCCTACTGAACACAGGGGCTAAAATGCCTGCTGTGGGACTTGGAACATGGCAGGAGGGTGGAAATCTCTGCATTGAGGCTGTTAAGCCCTGAAGGTGGGCTATCGCCATATAGATCGTGCTCAACTGTATGGCAACGAGGTCGAAGTAGGCCAAGCCTTAGGGGAAGCTTTCACTGGTGGGCTAAAGCGAAAAGAAGTTTTTGACTTCCAAGATATACTACACATTGAATTCTCATAAGAAGATTGAAAATTCTGTTGGGATTTCCCTTAGGAACCTTGGTGTAGCGTACTGGGATCTCTATTTGGTCCACTGGACAGAGTTCAATTTTTGGAGATGCCACTGATCCTCCTTCCAAGTCAGGAACTGACGATAGAATATTTATGAATCGGCTGAATCCTTTGTGGGCAGCCATGGAAGGTCTTGTGAAGAAGGGCCTCGTTCGTGCTATAGGTGTTAGTAATTTCAGCATTCAGCAATTGGAGGAGCTTCTTCTTTTTGCCAAGATTGTTCCTGCAGTTAATCAGGTTTGGTTTGCTAATTCTTAAGCTAGTATGTCATTTTTGTCACCTAAAGTACAAAGAAGACTAATTACTTCTTTCTTTTGCTCATTCTTAAGCTCTATGCGGCTTTTCAGCACCAATTACTTCTCTCTTTTACTTTATGCACGTTGTGTTACATTGTATGGGAAAATCTGTCGGCAGCTGAGTTTCTTCATTTTTCTGAAACATGTCATAGTTGATTAAGTGCATAGATAATAGAAGAAAGGCTTATTCAACCATGCATAGAACTTACTCAAGGCATTGATAGTCTGAATTGTCAAAGTTTTACCTGCCTTTTATTAATTTGTAGTGCCCATAATTTTCCAATTGAAAAAGTTATATAAACAACTTATCTCATGAACTTTGTGTTTTCATTTAGAAAATGCTGCCAAAAGCTGCATAGCAGAAGTTTAGATGACTTGATTTAATGTGTCCCACTTAGTAATTAGCTTTTTCTTGCACCTGCATTAATGATGTTGGAGGTCATATTGCATTTGCCATTTAGCACTCAATTTCTTGGTAGTCTGACATAGCATTTCCACATTTTTATATTCAGGTGGGGAGATTAGGAATCCGTCTGTAAATAAAGAAAATCATTGAAGTATTTGCCTGTCTTCATGGCCTTTCTGGCAGAGACACTATCTGGCCCTTATTTTCTTGGTATGTTTGGTTACATGAAACTATTCATGGCCACCTGTCACTAGCATTGCATGTGGCTTAGATATGCCATGGCCTGCCTTAGCTACATGAATGATGTTTACAAGCTTCTAGTTGTCTTCTTTCATGAAACATTTTATTTTCTAAAGGTCATGATGTCTTTCAAGTTGAGTTGTACCCTTTTTGGAGGCAAGATGAGCTGGTCTATGCTCACACCCCATTCGGAGTATCGACTGCCAAACCCAGTCGTTCGGACAGTTTAAGTGGAGATGATGAACCTGGAACTCCCAGGATATTACTTGGAAGGTCAAGATCCATGCACGAGCCAATGCTTAAATTAGATGTCGTAGCTAAAATTGCTGAATGTCACAGAAAGACCCAAGCAGGTAATTGAACATCTCACAATTAATGATATCTATTAATTTTTTTCCGGAATGAAGGCTGAAAAAAGTTGTCTGGATATAGATGAAGCTATAAAAATATAGACTTTTGATGGTTTTTTTCAATTTTAGGTTTTCAATTCTAAACATTTTATTTTTTTGAAAACATATACTATTGATTCTCCTAGGTATTTTGTAACAAAAATTGAAACATGGTTGAAATTTGAAAAGACCATGTTATTATTAAAATAGTTTATATAAATATGTTAATAGACTATTTTTATTAATTTTAATCTCTATAGCTGGTTTTGAACTCCCAAACGAGCTTGTTTCGAATTCTTAAACAAGCTTGTTTCCAGCTCTCAAACGAGCTAGTTTCAAGCTCCCAAACGAGTTGGTTTTGAGCTCCTTAAAATTAAATAGTTTAAGTGTATTCGAACTCAAGTCAAACTCGAACACTATAAAAAATATTCAAGTCGATTTCGAACATATATATTCAAAACTTGTTCGATCTCGAGTCGAGCTCAAACTAACTTCAATTTATTCGAGTCAAATTCAAACATAAGTTGAGCTTGGCTTGCTCTCTTGTTTAGTAGCCCTACCCACAATAGCAATATCAAAATTTCTGAAGATATTGAACATCACTTAGAGTTAGAAGTTGAGCGGCTTGAGGCTCCTAAAATGGAGGGTGAAGCTTTTGTAGCTGAAAATCATGCTTCAAACTCTAAACGTGCTCCTTGGAAAAGGTTTCAAAAGAAAGGCTTTAAATCTTGTCGGCAACAGCCATTTCAAGTTAAGAATGGCAATGAAAAGGGTGTTAAGAAAAGAGGAAAGAAGAATTTGAAGAATATCACTTGGTACAATTGTGGTCGCAAAGGACATGTTACATACAAATGTGTTGCATTGAAGAAGATTTATGTAAAACCCAGCTTTAGGTTATGGTTTTACTAGCTTATAGTTTGCCCGGTTTTGGCTAGTCTCGAATCTGTTCGAGCGAGCTCGAGTCAGACCAATTTGTAGACCATGAAAATAGGGCCCAGATGGTCTTATGAACATGATATGGAGCTGAGTATGCCCCACATGTAGATAATAATTTCAGTTGTGATATAATAGAGAACGATTTATCAGTGTATACACAAGGTATACAAATAATTTTTTTAATGGGTTAGCGATGGCTTTAGGCATAGATCTAGGCCGTTGCAATGTTTGGTATGTGTTTAGAATTTTCAGGGTCTTTTATTTGCGTGTAGCATAGGGATTTTAGATCACCAGATTGTGCCCTTGTGGGCCCACCTTAATTGAGATTACAAAGCTAATTTAGCCTTCTTACCTCAATTCCAGCCTATAAAGTCACTTTTAGGACTCAAGTCCATTTTGACTTTGGACGGTCTCAATACGAGCCTTCCGCCCATATGTATATTGCATACACCCATAGGTTGGTCCCACTAGACCACGAGTTGTCGGACATTCAAATCGTGTCAAGTGGAAAGATCTGAACTGTCCACGTCAACCCTAGTACTGTTTATTTGATTTTGAGTGACTTTCCCACGATTTTGAGGATTTCACCTTAGCATTGTGGTCACTTTGGCTCGCTGCTGGCGAGAAACCGGTCCTCCCCGGCCAACGGATCGGTACGGTCATGACCACCTCGCGGCCAACTACCGGTCCGTATCCATCGTCACCATTGGTGCAGGCGACCAAGTTTTTATCACTATTCATCGCTGCCGCCGCCACCTTTTAAGTATTTTTTCAGTGCCAATGAGTGTACTCCGGAGAAGCCGACCACCCCAACAACTTCCCCTTGCCGAGATCTTCCTTTTCAAACCGACATTGACCTCCGCCACCGCTGTGATCGCCACCAGCTACTCGCACTTGCCCAGAGGTGTTTTTAATCGTTTCCTGCCGTTTTCCAACTAGTCACCTATAGGACACTGCCTACCGTCAACCCAGATATCTTCCTCACTCGACGGCTGATCTTTTGAGACCACCTATGACCATCGTAGTGGCTGCGATCACTGCCGGCAATGTTGCCACATTCGGCAACAATACAACCACTTTCCTCCCTTTTTCGGCCAAGCGACAACTGGACCTTGCCAATCGTCTGAGCAACCCTGCATCGATTCCCCGTCCTCCGCGCTCTCAATAGCCGTAACGCCCCCTTCATAGGCGTCAGGCATTTTTCGGTGCGCGCGCGCGCGCGCCGGTGGCTGCAACCCACCCCGGCCATCGTCTCGCCGCCACGACATAGGAATCACCCCACAGGCCGCGACGCTCTCCCTCGTCGATTCGCTGCCGTCTGGGCCACGCCGACACCACTGTGACCCCGACGACCACCCCCTCGCCGTCGCCGACGTTTCCCCCATCATCCCGACCGCCGTCGAGGCCGGCCGTAGACCTGATCGGAGCACACCGCCGCCGCCGCCCATTTTCGACGCCGTCGCCGACAGCCATCGCCACCCCGACTACCTTGTTTGACACCATCATTGGACCAAGCTCGTCGAGCTGGTGCCGATAGACCCCCTGATTGCCTCGTCCTGAATCATCGCCGGAAAACCACTAGAATCCGCCGGAAAATCGCCGAACACTCAGACGTGGAATTCAATGTCGCTCGAACGCACCCGGTCCAATCTGATCCGACTTCAGACGCCGCTAGGTGCCAAATTCGAGTTTCGAGCCACGAAACGGAAACCCTAGCCGTCGCCGATTTTCGATGACGCGAGGTATAATTTATTTTAACTTAATTATTTGAAAGTATTGATTATTAGAATTGCATGCTAGGATTGGTGAATTGTGTGTTATAATAATATATAAATGTAGATTTGATTAAGGATAAAATATGAAATTTGTTTCATTGAGTGGTGTTAAAAATAGAGGCTAAGAAACTAATTAGGGTAACTAGGTAATGATCATGATCTAATGCAAACTAGTCTAAGTAGACTTGCTAGAATTGATATAGGTTGATGTGTGTTGATTGATGCGTGATTGTGTTGATTGTGTGTGCATGCTATAGGATGTGTGATTCATCATGCGGGAGTTAGTTTTGGCTTGATTGTGTAGGTACGGTGTAGGAGCTCGCCGCCTAGGTGTGTGGACCCGTTTGGAGCTTCTACCAGGTCTATTTAGGACTCGTTCTCTGTTTTTACGCTACTCTATTGTGTATTTGATTTATCATGTGCAGGGCGAGTTAAGTGGCGTTTTATCGGATCCTATTTAACTCGGGCCATTTAGCCAATGGTTCTTTTTTGGATTAATAACCCTCGAGGATGAGATCCCTGAGTTTGTTTTCGAACTTCAGATCCAGCTCACGATGCCTTCGGGCCTATTGTATAAATCCCAACCCAGGCCTATATATATATAGTTTTCGCATTTTTGGTGAGAGATGGAATGAGGGTTATTGACGGCCATGCCTTCAGATAGGGCGTGTGCTCGGAAGAGTGGGCTCTGGAGCTGAGGAGAACCCACTTCGTTCCCGAAGGATCCTGACAACTCCACCTTTGAGTTCCTCAAACCTCGGAGAAGTGTGGAGGTTTACGGGTACTGCAATGCAGCACATGTCTAGATTTGTCGTTCAAAGGGTACTGAAGGTGACTGCCTGAGAGTGCTCGGCCTTTGTGCTCAAGGCCAGGAGTAATATGGAAGGTGTAGAGGGCGGTAAGGAATGAGATTTGATGCGCGAAGCGATAGAGAAATGGCCAAGGTATGAGAATGAGAAAGAAAGGGGTCGCTGTCGACCCGAGGGCGACGGCTCCCGTATGTGACCTGATGAGAGTTCTTGAGGAAGTATATGGTTTTGATTCAACAGGAGAGTTTGCTCTCCCGTGCCAGATTGATATTAGTTATTTTCCGGGCCGGTAACACTCATTACTGACGGTTTTTCTATATATATGTAGGTGAGGAATGCGAGCGATGAAAGCTGTTGGGACTGCGGAGGAGCAGCACGGAACCGCGCACACATGTACCTGCCGCGTGTAATGTATAATGATGGTGTGTTATTATTACGTGAATGATAATTTTGATATGTTTGTTTGAATGAATTACTTGTTATGAAACGAACAGATAAATACTCCTGATCTGATCACGTTTTAGATTTCGTCCTCGAAATTTTAGATTAAGGAGGTTTCACTCTGGTAGCTATCTACTAAATGTGAAATCTGAGGTGAGACGCTTGCGTACCTGTCACGTTTGTCGTATCCTCCAGTGCTTCAGCAATCGTGGCTGTGTCCATCCCAGCTGTCCATGGTGGTACCGAGACGGATGGTCCTGCTGGTGGCGTTGTTTGCATTCCTCTCTGATCCAAGGCCTGATGTTCTTGTCCTGTCATGATAGCTACAAGTCCTCTCTGCTGCTGCCTCGGTGGCTGTTGGTCTCTGCCTGTCTGCTGTGGTTGTTGCTGGGGGCCTGGGAGCGCAAGTCTCTGCGGTGGTGCTGGGAGCGTCACCTGTTGGGTCTGGCCAGTTGGACAAGTTGCGGCTCTATGCCCTGGTTGACCGCAACTATAGCATACGTCTGTGCCTACTCTGCACTCTACAGCTCTATGTCCTTGTTGACCGCATCTGTAGCATCCGTCTGTGCCTGCTCTGCACTCACCTCCATGACGACGTCGGCAATTCTGACAGAAGGGTGCTCTATAGCCCTGAACTTGGGCATCCATAGCCCTCATGGCAACTGGTGCATCTAACTGATGTCTCTGCTGTTCTCCCTGCTCTGGCTGATACGGCCTCGAATGTTGCTGCCTCTGGTCAACATCCTGGCGAGGTCTAGCAGCTATAACTCGTTCTGCCTCGCCTGCAGCTCTCACAACATCACCGAAAGTAGCGAACTTCCTATCCAAATAGGCCATCCTGATCTCGTGATGGAGGCCTTCGTAAAAACGCTCTATCCTTCTTTCTTCGGTGGACACCAAGTCTGGTGCAAATCTCTCTAGAGCTCTAAACCTAGTCTCGTATTGTACCACCGTCATGGGTCCCTGCCTCAGCGTCTGGAATTCTCGTTCCTTTCTCTTCCTGATGTTTGGCGGGAAATACTTTCCATCGAATTCCGCCCTAAATTCCTCCCATGTGATGTCCTGGGGCTGACGATGGGCAAATATAGAATTCTGGACCGAACTCCACCATATCCTGGCTTCGTCCTGGAATGCTCCTGTGATGATGCGCACTCGGTGCTCCATGGGGCATGCCATAGTGTCAAACACACCTATGGCTGACGATATCCACAAGAATGCCTCTTCCGCGTCCAACTTTCCAAAGAAAGGTCGTCCACCATTCTTCATGAACTTTTCGTACTGCCACAGTTCCAATTTCCTCGTATCCACTGATCTGTTCGATCCTTCTCCTTGCTCATATCGAGGAAATTGTGGTCCCGTACCTGCTGGTATACCATCAAATCTTGCAGCTCCACTTCCGCTTGCAGTCTGCCCGCTACCTACTGCTGCGGTTCCACTGATGTCCGGTCTCATCCCCGCCTGAAGTGGGGCAAATAAGGGAGCTGTCGTTGGAGTAGCCCTCTGTTGCAGCGGTGGAGGAGGAGGCGGCGGCACGGGGTCTGTGGAAACTGCTGGCTCTCTCGGTGCCTCTTCACCCACTGCTGGTCTCTTCTCAGTTCTGGCCACAGAAAGGGCTATCTGTCTGAGCTCTCTCCTGAATTCCTCTTGATCTTGCTGCATTTGTCTCCTAAATTCTTCCTGACTTTGCAGCATTTGTATCTGAGCTTCCGCCAACCTGGTGATCGCTGCGTCTCTCTCCTGTCGACTACTTCTGGTGCAGTAACTGTCACGACCACTGTCTCGGTCCCGGCGACTATCTCGGTCCCGACGACTATCTCGGTCTCGACGACTATCTCGGTCGCGGCGACTGTCTCGACGATGGCTCTCACCACGTCGGCTAGCTGAAACTGGCACACTGACCTCTACTGGTGGCATGGCAGTCCTAGGTTGACTGGAGGCGGCGTCACTGTGAACAGGGCTAGGACTGTCCTGTCTGGCTACTGGAGGCGATGGGGTCCTAATCTGTGTCCGGCGGGTCTGTGTCACCATCCTGCTACAAACTCCTGATCTGATCTGTTCACCATGTCACACCACCAACTCGTAAGAAAATCTGTAATCAAAAACATTAAAGACAGAAAAATACCTGTCAGGAACAGCTCGGAGCAGCTTCGGCACACATGTAACCTGTAACGCATCGTACCATCTGATAAATCATACCAAGGGTTGGCTCTGATACCACTACTGTAACACCCCGTTTCGGCTCACCCGTGAACCGACCCGGAAATGTCACCGGCGACCGAACCGTTCGCTAATCTACTGGGTTCGGTTAAGCCGACCCGGATCTGCCCTCGGTGTCTCAAGATGGAGATGCAAATATGAAATGCATGGATGGGATGCGTGGGTTCTAACGTGAGTCCTACATGCATGCTATGATGTACAAGCAAAGACAAGACAAAATAATAAATGAAAAAAACCAAAAGAAAATATATACTATTTTATAAAAATACGGTAACACATAATAATCTACCCTAACATTCAACCATTATCTCATTCGTTTTTACCTGAGCCGAGTCTGTACTCCAAGGCTCCCTACTCATTCATATTTATCAATTCGTTTCATAACAAGTAATTTATCTCAAGCAAACACATCAAAATTATCGTTTACATAACAATAACACACCATCATTATACGTTACACGCGGCAGGTACATGTGTGCGCGGTTCCGTGCTGCTCCTCCGCAGTCCCGACAGCTTTCATCCTTCGCATTTCTCACCTACATATATATAGAAAAACCGTCAGTAACGAGTGTTACCGGCCCGGAAAATAACTAATATCAATCTGGCACAGGAGAGCAAACTCTCCTGTTGAATGAAAACCATATACTTCCTCAAGAACTCTCATCAGGGCACATACGGGAGCCGTCGCCCTCGGGTCGACAGCGTCCCCCTATCTTTCACATTCTCATGCCTCGGCCATTTCTCTATTGCTTCTCGCGTCAAATCTCATTCCTTTCCGCCCTCTGCACCTTCCATATTACTCCTGGCCTTGAGCACGAAGGCCGAGTACTCTCAGGCAGTCGCCTTCAGTACCCTTTGAAACCACAAGTCTAGACATGCGCTGCAATGCAGTACCCGTGAACCTCCACACTTCTCCGGGTTTGAGGAACTCAAAGGTGGAGTTGTCAGGATCCCTCGGGAATGAAACGGCCCGCACACCATTCCAGAGCCCACTGTCGACACACACGTGCCCGCTCGCGTAGCACGGTAGTCGGATTTCCCTCATTCAGTCTCTCACAAAAACACGAAAACTATACATATATATAGGTCTGGGTTGGGATTTATACAATAGGCCCGAAGGCAACGTGAGCTGGATCTGAAGTTCGAAAACAAACTCGAGGGATCTCATCCTCGAGGGTTATTAATCCGGAAAATCGTTGGCTAAATGGCCCGAGTTAAGTGGGATTCGATAAAACGCCACTTAACTCGTCCTGCACATAATAAATCAAATACACAAGAGAGTAGCGTAAATCAGAGAACGAGTCCTAAACGGACCTGGTAGAAGCTCCAAACGGGTCCACGCGCCTAGGCGGCGAGCTCCTACACCGTACCTACACAATCAAGCTAAATACTAACGCCCGCATGATGAATCACACATCCTATAGCATGCACACACAATCAACACAATCACGCATCAATCAACACACATTAACCTATATCAATTCTAGCAAGTCTACTTAGGCTAGTTTGCATTAGATCATGATCATTACCTAATAACCCTAATTAGTTTCTTAACTTCTATTTTTAACACCACACAATTCAACAAATTTCATATTTTATCCTTAATCAAATCTACATTTATATATATTATTATAACACACAATTCACCAATCCTAGCATGCAATTCTAATAATCAATACTTTCAAATAATTAAGTTAAAATAAATTATACCTCGCGTCGTCGAAAATCGGCGACGGCTAGGGTTTCCGTTTCGTGGCTCGAAACTCGAATTCGGCACCTAGCGGCGTCCGAAGTCCGATCAGATTGGACCGGGTGCGTTCGGCGGATGATCCGGCGAATTTCCCACGAATCCAATTTTCCGGCGGTTCCGGCGGTTTTCCGGCGAGTGTCGGCGGTTTTCCGGCGGATTCCGACGGTTTTCCGGCGATGATTCGGGACGGGGCAATCAGGGGGTCTATCGGCACCAGCTCGACGAGCTCGGTCCAATGGTGGTGTCAAACAGGGTAGCCGAGGCGGCGATGGCCGTCGACGGCGGCGTCGAAAATGGGCGGCGGCGGCGGTGTGCTCCGATCGGGGCTCCGGCCGGCCTCGACGGCGGTCGGGATGGTGGGGAAATGTCGGCGACGGCGAGGGGTGGTCGTCGGGGCCACAGCGGCGGCGGCGCGGCCCGGACGGCGGCGGAATCCGGCTCGAAGTGGCGGCGGCCGAGGTGGTTTCGTGGGGCGATTCCGGCGTCGTGGCGGCGAGACGGTGGCCGGGGTGGGTCGTGGCGGCACGGCGACGGCACGGCGGGCGGGGCGGCGTTGATCGGCGGCAGTGCGGCGTCGGCGGCGGCGGCGGCAGCACGCACAGTGGTGGCGGCGAGGGTTTGGGTGAGGAAGGTCGGGAGGGAGAAAAATACCCTCAATGGCAGTTTCGTAAATAAGTATTGACTCGATTCCTACTCGAGTCAAAATAATATCTAGTTCGTAATAAATTCTAAAAAAATCTAGAAAAATATGGAAAAATTCCATAAAATAAAACAAACACAACAACATCCAAATGGCATGCTCTATAACTAATAACCCACCCGAATATAATCCAACGCGTCCTAATGCGTTATTCGGCCTAAAACTATTTCTACGATCAAACATATAAAAAGAAAAAAATACTGCATACTTTCATATATTCTGATAACTCATATCTCACCATCTTCTCGACGTTATCATCATATATTCAGGTACACCTGACTCTCATCGCTCATAACTCACGGCTGGTCTCGACTCAGCACGCGGTTCATGAAACTGACTCGACTCGAACCAACGGTCGAACCGACTGGTTCGGTAACGTAAAACCCTGACTCGAGTCACGGGTTTTACAGATGCCGCCCTTTCCCTTAATATATATTCATTTTACCACACTTAACTAATTATCATTTTTATCCTTTAGTTTCTTTCTTAGCATAGGTGTAAAAAATTGATCGATTCCCTTTGAAATCGGCCAATTTAAATTGAATCGGAAGGATTCCAATTTAAAAAAGTAGGAAAATCGGTTTTTAGAAAAATTGGTCCAACAAATTAACCGATTTAAGCTCTATTCCACCCAATTTGAGCCGATCTGTGAATATGCCGATTTAAGCCAATTCCAAACGACAGTAGGGGATGGGGTGGCAAGGGCAGCGACAGGGCGGGGTGCACAAGAGATGGGTGGGGCTGGCAGGGGATGGGAGGGGGCCGATGAGAAGGCAGTGGCAGGCCTAGCTGGACTGGGCATGGTCAGCAGGCACGGGGCGGCGGCCAGGTGCACGGGGGATGGGCAAGGGCGGGGGGTAAGGGGCGGGGGGGGTGGGGGTGGGGGGGGGGGGGTCGTAGATAGATGGGGCAAGACTAGTAGGGGGTGGTAGGGCGGGGCAAATTGGGTGCCAGCGGTAGCGATCAGCATTAATGCCGACAGGGGTGAAGGAGGGGTGGCATGTCAAAGAAAAAGAATCGGCGGAAAAAAAATAATCGGTGGCATTTCTAGTAATATAAAAAATAATAACTAATTCTAAATAATTCAAAAAAATCCAAAAAATATGATAAAATACTATAAAATATAATACACACTATAACATCAAAATGACATATTTTATAATTAATAACCTATCGATTTTGACTGATTTAAATGAACCAATTTTATCCAATTTTTTTATAAATTGGTCCGATTTAATGACTCCTTTTCAATCCGATTCAACATCTGATTCTAATTTTTATAAATATGTTTCTTAGTAGGATTTATGGATCACAATATGTTTAAACTTGAGCTACAAGGGTTAACAAATACAGTAGTTGGAACTATTAAGCAAAAACTCTTTCCTACAATATTTTTTACTGTATGTTGAGCTCTTGTGGAAAGAATTAATTGTAAAGTTTCATTCGTCACATTTGTAATAAATATAATAAATATAGTGTGTGATCGCTTTACAGTGAGTGATTTGGCTCACCAATTGACTCGGAAGTCTCGTGATGTCTTTAGTTTATAACTTATGTAAGTTAGATTATTACGTCCGACAAAAAAATTTTATTATTTTTACCCTCGACCAATTAGTTTCATTTATACCCCCGTATACCCTTCTATTCACGAAAACACCCCTCCAACCAGTCCTTGGCCTGCAACCGGAATCGGTCGAAGGAGAAGAAGCTCCCCGAAACCCTAGCCATGGCGACGATCGCTTCCATCCGCGTCTTTTCCCGCCAAATCGCCCGCTTCCCCGCCATTTCCCGCCTCCCCTACTCCTCGTCGGCGGCGTCGGCGAAGGTCTCGGACCGGATCGTGAAGCTCTTCGCCATCGACCCCGAGGGGAGAAGCGCGAGATCGTGGGGCTCGCGGGGCAGACCCTGTTGAAGGCGCTCGCGAACAGCGGGCTGATCGACCCGGCGTCGCACCGGTTGGAGGAGATCGACGCCTGCTCTGCCGAGTGCGAGGTGAGCATCGCCCAGGAGTGGCTCGACAAGCTACCCCCGGCGACCTACGACGAGGAGTACGTGCTGCGGAGGAGCTCCAGGAACCGGGTGCTCAACAAGCACTCCAGGCTCGGGTGTCAGGTGGTGCTGGGGAAGGAGCTCGAGGGGATGGTGGTGGCGGTGCCGGAGCCCAAGCCTTGGGACATTCCGTAAGAGGGTATGAAAATTGTTGGAAGTTTGTGCTTGCTTTTTTTGGTTTCCTGTTTTGATGAAGGTTTGAATAAAATTGACACCTTTGATCTTCATGTTATGTTTTTTTTGTTTTTGTTTGTTGTTGTTGTTGTTACTGATTCGAACTAGCAATGGATATTGGATGCAACTGCAAATAATTGTGTATTGTGTTGAGACTGTGTCGAAGTGTTGATTTTAGATTGATCTCCATGGGAAGAGGAAATTCTAATTCATGTTTAATCTCCTCTGTTTGAGCTGGTTTTTATGGATGGGTGAATGTGTCGTTTTTGCGTTGATTTAGCTTTCAGTATGAGAACTGAATACAGTGAAGGAGTAAGCTGATTCTATAACTTTTGATGCCTGGCTATATACTACGGGTAGTAGAGCAATGGTATAGCTCGGAGTGTATGCTCCTGATGGCTTATGTAGAAAGTTGTAGTCTGCACTAGTTAGTGTTTAAAATGTAGTGCCGATCTCTTATAGATTAACCTTTGTCCCAAAAGATAGAAGTATTAACGCTTTTGCATCACTGAACTTGGCCATTTTATTGATGCGGCTGATTGATCATTCTATCAATACTCAATATTTCTTGCCTTCAGTTGCTATGCCATTAGCGGGGCTTGTGGCTGAGTCTCACGCTTTGTTGTTGTTGTGCTGTAAAGAAAAAATAAAAAGGAAAGGGAGCTGCAAGGCACCTTCCTGGTAGGTCTTTAATTATATGAGTACCGTTGTGTTTGTTTTTTAAAGAAAAAAGGGTGCTGCGAAGCACCTTCCTGGTAGGTCTTTATTTACATGTGTACCTCTTTAGCTTCCCGGTGTACAGAGATTCTGTAGTATCGTTGAGTGAACTTCTATTGTTCAGATAGTCGTGTCATGTTCCTTCAGGGATTTTATGTAGTGGGAGCTTTATTGATGTTTCTTCTTATCATTAATGAGTGAAATCTTTTGTAGCCATTAATCTATGTTTGGCATATGATAACATTTATATTTGGCATGATCTTCCACCATTGTTTGCTTGCTGCCAGAGTTGGGAAGTTCATGTCTTGGTTTTCGGTCAATTTGAATAAAATATGAAACACTAAAGCATCGATGCAATCAGACATCTTACTTTCTAGGCTGGTGTTGACTGGTTTAGAATAAGTGAGTGACAGCTTTTTCTTAATATTATCATTGATTGGGTGAGTCTTTAAGCAGAAGACAAATTTCCTCTCTACTATAGTTTACCGGAATTGAGTGTAAGCAGGGCTTGCTTGCTTGTGATTTAGTGTACATTAATAGATTTGAGGTCAAACGTTATTTCATATTTTTTGCATTGGTTCACCTCTGCTGCAATTTATGGAAATAATAATGTTTCATTGTTTCTGGATAGGAATAGAAAATGGGTGATTTTGAAGTCTTGAACAAGATGTTTAGATTTATGTTAAAAGCCCAAAATGATATGGTACTGATCCTAAATGTCATTAATGTGTAAGCATATTTTTGGTTGTTGGAACATGTTGAAGGGTTTTGAACTTTTAAACTTATTGAATGTTTTACTACTTAATGGTATCAATATTGTCTTGAAGCAAGAAAATGGGTGTCTGGACTCTGGTGTAAATTTAAAATTTGAAAACAGTTGCCAGCTTCAAAGTAGGCTTTTGTTACATCTACAGTAATAAAATTTGTGTAATTGGAAGACAAAATGTTTGATTTTCTTTTAAAACAGTTATTTAGTTATTCAAAACAAAAGAATGATGCAAACAGGCTGTAAATGAACTTTGCATTGGCATGCTAATTCTGTCATCAGTTGGCATGGAGGTCCTTGTGGGAATTTTTAGTTCTAGTTCATTTTCCACTGCGTGTAGTATAAGTACTTATTGCTGTTTTTCCCAGTTGATGTTGTTCATGGTGGTCAATTATTTGTAATGCCTATCCTTTACTTGTGGAGGGTGATCCTGACTAATTATTAGTGCTTTTTTTCGGGTATTTTGGAAGAGACATTGCTAGCTATAAGTTGAAATGCTGCTTCATGTGGGTAGCTACGGTGCTGTGAATTTCTCATGCCCCCAGTTTTATTCACCTTGTGACATGGCATGACATTGCTCATGTTTCCGAGATGCATCGTCTCTGTAACAATAAGTTGAAAATAAATAGATATGATAGTTGAATTTCATAAAGTTGACAATCCAACAGTAAAGACGATTCAAGATCATCCTTTTTGCTGTTCGTTCATTTGTAAAGGTATGTACTTTTTTCCAACGCACACAGGATGCGTTCTGAAAATTATAAACCAATTTTATCTCATGCTTTGGGCAAGAAAAAACATACGCAAGGCAAACTACAATCTTCACTAGATTTCAGTCTGCTGTTAATTGTGAACAGAGCCTATCAAAGTTCCTGGATGGTAGAATGTTAAAACCTGACCATACAAATTCAATATTATGCAAACGCCCATTACCGAAGTTTTTTAGCGAGCAAGAATGTGGGAAACTGATCTTAGTAAGTAAAATCAAGGAAGAAGTTGTGAAGATACAGTATTCTAACTTTAAAGTTAGAAATTAATCTTCATTTTTTCCCTTAATTTTTTATTTTTTGGAAAATGTTTTTTGTTTTTGTGTGTAAGTGTGTGTTAGCATTGTAGAACGCTCTGCTGGACACCCCTCCATTCTTCTCCTCTTTATTGCACACATTTTTTTGGGTCTGTAGAGAGATTTTGTTTTGTAAATGATCAATGCAAGTAGCTTCTTGTTTGGATGCCTCTCTTAATCAAAGAAACCAAGCAATCAACATTTCTTAAACTTGCAACAGAAACCCACCCCCAGTCTCACTCGCCTGGGAATGAACAACTAGTGATTTCTCAGGCCCTTCTTGATCTGGGACATCTCTACCTTTCTTCCTCACAATGCTTGTTCATAAGATGGTTTTCCCATTGGTTTGTGTTTTAGAACAGGTAGTACTGTTTGCCATGTGCACAGAGAAAATGGCTTCTCTTATCGTGATTTGATGATGCAAATTGCAAACGCACTCTGTCCCAAAACCCTGAAAAAATGTTTTGTGCCAATTTCTGCGTTTGCTAAATTGATGGGGGGTGTCTCTCTATTCCGATTAACTCGTCCAGGAGTGAGCTATTAAGTGAACTCCTGGACACATGTTTGGAATACATGGTTTTGCTTTTGCATGTTTGTGGATATTATATGGCTTGATGCCGTGCATGATAATTTGCACAATTTGGGTATCCGTGTCACCCAGTTCAGAAAGTTTAATATCGAGGAAGAATTGTATATATATCATCATGTAAGACCAGTTACGGATTAAAAATAAAGCGCCGTGTTTGGCCAAAGATAGAGACTGGGAACGCAAGTACTGCGTTAAACTGCGAAGAAATTGGTGCATGACTCCAGAATCGTACATATATTTAAACCCAATCATTATTTAAAATCATCTTGAAGAACTTGTCAAGACTCAAAGTTGGGTCCTCAATGAAGGTCACCATTTAATCTTCTACGCTATTAATTTCATATCAATTGTCGATAGTTCGCACCCAATTAGAACATAAGAAGCCCTTTTGTTTTCCCCAAAACCAACATAAGAAGCCTTTGATATCACAAAACTCATACTAACACAATTTTTAGATACTTCAACACAGAATAGGCAAGTAAAACTCTTGATGAGATGAGATATGTGTCTTCAATGTTTAATTAACTAATTAATCACATATTATATGTGACTTCAAATAGTTCAAGTGATTCAAGTAGAGATGCATGACCCTCGTTCCTCCTCCCAATCTTTTGGTAGATTCAGAGAATAGAGTACTGTAGTAAAAAATGGTTACCAACTTACCACCAACCGCATTGGATGGCACACTATAGACAGTGCTAAATCTACCATGAATAACACTAGCGAAGTGGTTAACACACTCTCTGTCCATGCTTTGTCTGATCATGTCTTTAGACTACTAAGATTTTCTGGTCTGCTTGGTATGGATGAGCAGAACTCCATTTCACAGACAAAATGTTTTGGCAGGTTAACTCTTTGGAAGACAGCCAAATTCTATTATAACTTATCAGCACTACCAACTTTAAATTCTTGCCTAGTGCATGCGACCATGTCTTCCCATTGACACCAGCTAAGATCCCTTCATTTTTTTGTCAGAGCTGTAACGCGTTTGCTTTGCAAATTGTTTTACTTTGTGCCAAACTACTCAACTCTTTCCTTATTGCCTTTTCAAATATTTGTAAGGGAGTTACAAGAAGACGTGTTGGTAGAAGCCAAGAGAAAAAACCCACAAAGACTAGGCAGACCAGAAATGCAAAAGCACAACCTTCCAATTTCTTTCTCTTGTGTACATTTTACACTGCAGATATAAATCGAGTGCTTAGACTCGAAAATACGGGGTTTGATCAAATTTTATTGGGTTTGAATCTTTAGTAGTATTTATTTTATATTTGGTCTAGTTCAGGTCTCAAAAGACCTGATTCTATAAGAATCCAAACCCCAAAAATATTTTATTATTGTTTTAAATTATTATTTTTTTAATTTATATGTTTTGAATATATATATATATTAAAAATATTATGCTTTTAATATAATAATAAGAATAATTATCATGAGGTGAATAATTCTTGTGTATTAAATTTAAATATCCTTAATATATTTATTATTTTTTTATGGATGTTTCGGACAGATTTGAGTCTAACTACTTGAAAAATAATTATGGATTTGAGTTTGAATTTAGGTTTTTGACTCGGTCTCTTCGAGTTCATGTCTTGTAAAACCCTAACCTAAGCCAAAAGTTGGCATCACTTAGGGTGCAGTCTCCCATCAATCAAGCATAATTTCAATCCAAAGCATGTGGTGTTTGCCAAAGTCGGGTAATTAAGCAAGCTAAACCAGCCAAAATCAGATTAATAATATAATATTTGCAACTAAGCTTGATTGCAGTAGCTTTTGAAGACTTCCAACAGACATTGAATGGGTCCAGTGTTATTAAACATATAAATACGAAGCCAATAATTGGTGAGAGCAGCTCAACCAATTTCAATAAACGATCTGAACATGACCATTTCTACTTTCTAACTGTCCTAACATATTAGGTTATCAATCAAAGCCTCGTCAACTGCTTTATATGACTTGGTCACCCGAAACAGACTTAGTAGGTTACCACTCATAATCTTACTCTGTATTACGTCTTCTAAAGATAGTGTACAATCTTAATTTAATTATAGTAAAATAATTATCATGCAAATAAATATGTAATTTTAAAAGATAAATAGTTATTATAAAAACGATAGTCCTTGCAACAAATTAAAATTTTGCAAATCACTCTCCAAACCCAATTAACGGCGACATAAATATTATATTTTTTTCACCTTTATAAATATCTACAAATACACAATACCCTATTATATCATAGACATCTTGATATTTCAAAAGTTTTTATTATTTATACGTCGGTTTTACTGAACTCCTCCTGTCGATCCATATGCATTTTTAAATTGAATAAAAGAAAAAAGGTTGGCAAGACATTGAACCATTACAAACACTATCATTTTAATCACATTTATGTAATTCAAGAACTACATCCCTCAAATTAATTTTGGACTATATATCTTTAAATTAGTTAATTATTTTAAAAAAATATCTTAGTCTATTTTATTATATTTTGAGTTGGGTCGTTACAAATGATACAAGGGCATTTTAATTTTATATTATATTGTGGGTTAGACTAAGAATATTAGTTAGGCTCTCGGTCACAGACTAAAAAATATCGTGGGCTGAGGCTAACAAGAGTCGTTACAAATAATACCAGAATATTCTGATTCTATATTAGATAATAGAGTAGATTAGAAATGTTAGCTACGTGGTTATGGGCTAAAAAATTGTTGATTGGAGCTAACAATAAATAAAATATAAAAATTTTAGGGACGAAATTTTATAAACGGGAACGTGAATTGCGAGATCGTTCAACTTAGTATCATATCTAATATCCCGTGGATAAGATTATTTATATATATAAATAAAATATATATTTTTAACATATTTAATTATTTTTAAAGAAAATAATTTAGCCCAATTTACACTTTAACCCCGTCATCACAATTATCATTTTTACCGATTTTATAAGTAGTCCAAATTTAGGCGATTATTTACACAAAAATAAGCTAATTTATACTTAGACAACCTTCCTTAATATCCAATCTATCAACACCATCAATCATGACTAAATCACCTCATTTGTACTCGATAAACAACTTCTTTTTTTTTCGAAAGATAAACAAAACAAATAAATAAATTCATATTCTCTAAGTATAGCCGTTGTTTTTTTGAAAAAAACAACCGTACCGAAAAAGAAAAAGTCATGCAAAAGCGCCAATCAAGATCCGCCATTAAAACAGCTCTCCCCCAACGCGCTTTCTCTCTGCCAAGTCCACTCCATCTCCGATCACAGACAAGATTGATAGATAGATTTTTAGCTCCGTAGATTCTATCTCTGATCCATCATCCGTCAACCATTGGTGGCACATCCGCCATCAACGCTCCACCTCCATAGCCAAGCGAGGAACCAGCTGCTTAGGATTTGGACGTAGCACACAGCTGCTCTGTCAATGGAGGCCAAACATGGGCTGCCAACTAGCGTTTACCTCCTTTGCCACCTTCTTAACCACCTCCTCTTTCTACCCAAGTCGCTCCTCTCTTGCCTCTTCGATCTCTTCTCTCTCTTCTCCTCCTCCCCCACCCCGCCACCACCTCTGCCTCCCTCCCCCGAGCCGGCCATGGACCTTCCAACATCCTCGGAGCTGCGGCAGGTGTTTGCTCTGTTCGACAAAAACGGTGATGGGAAGATCAGTAAGAGGGAGCTGACCGACTCGCTGCTGAGTTTGGGGATGCTCGTGCCGGAGAAGGAGTTGGAGGGAGTGATGGAGAAAATGGACGCGAACGGGGATGGATGCCTTGACGTCGGGGAGTTCGGGGAGCTGTACAAGGAGGTGATGGAGGGGCGGCCGGCGGAGGAGGAGGCGGAGATGAGGGAGGCGTTCGGGGTGTTCGACGCCGACGGCGACGGGTACATCACGGTGGAGGAGCTGCGGTCGGTGCTGGCCTCGCTGGGGTTGAAGCAGGGGCAGACGGTGGAGGAGTGTCGGAGGATGATCGGGAAGGTGGACGCTGACGGCAATGGCGTCGTTGATTTCCACGAGTTCAAGAAGATGATGGGCGGCGGTGCAGGGTTAGCCGCTCTCTCCCAGTAACAGCCAGCCGCTGATCACGAGCTTTGTTGACTCGGATTCGCCATTGTTGTTCTGATTTGCTTTGTTGGGTTTCTTCTTGTGGAAGAAGAGAATTGTTGTTGTTTACTTTTATCAACTGATTTAGCTTTGTACAGATTTCCCTTGTATGAGTTGCTCTTAGTAAAAATGGGAAGTTCTCAATCTGTTGTTGGGTTTTTTGAGTGGTGTGGTGGGGATTTTTCTGGTCCTGTTTTTATATTTTTCCAGAATGGACTGATGAAGGAAAATAAACTATTCATATCTATAATACTCTGATCTCTTGAGTGTGTTCCCTCGAATAAAAATGAGTCTGTGGTTGCGTATGTGGTAATTGTTGCGGATTGAGATGAGTCTGTTAATTTGTGCATAGCAGGGAGCACAAGTCAAGAACATGATTACATAAGTTGATAAGAAAAGGTGATTAGGTAGATGAGTAGTAGTAGTACCTAATCCTTAGTTGATCAAAGAAGAGAAGAAATAATGGAGCTCCTTCTGATGTGGTTGCTCTGTTTTTACTTTACAAATTCTCGGAAAGGATATTAAAAAGTGTCCGTTTCTGGCTTATAAAATCCGAAAGTCCAGAAAACGATGAAGATGACTGTTACTAGCATAAAAATTTAAAGAGTGTCACAAAAAATGTCTATGTTTTGTCCAACAATCAAGGAGTTTAGTTTTCTGATTACTTTGATTGATATCTCCCACAAAACAAATTCTTGTTTAACCTGCCCAGTTTCTTTAAGACATTTGTTGTATGTGAGATGGTAGCTACGATCTTGATTCGATCAAATTTATTAATTCTTTCCTTTCATTTTATCCTAATCTCCTATAAATAAGACGTTTTATCAGACGCTTGCAGCGTGGAAAATAAATATCCGCCTATTTTTTGATCAAATTTACTATTTCTTTCCTTCTATTTTATCTTAATATTCTATGAATAAGATATTTTATTCAATAAATATCCATCTATTTTTTTGATCAAGTTTTCAAATTCTTTCCTTCCATTTTATCCTAATCTTCTATGAATCAGACGTTTTATCGGACACTCGTAGTGTGGAAAATAAATATCACAATACCAAGTTTTGCACAATAATTTGCAGTTCTAAATTGAGCTACTATAAAACCCATGATTCGAATCAGAGTTTTATATTCATAATTGGTCAATTTGATCGTTATTTTTAACTTGAGTTAGTTTCAGATGACGTATATTGAGCCGATGCCGGTCGTGTGTATGAGCTATGAGGGTCATGCGTACCCAAGTATATGATCATAACGTCATGAATACAGCAGAAAAGAATAAGTTATCAAAATATATGATAGTATACAGTTTATTTTTTTATTATATATATAGTAGATCGTAAAATTAGATTTAAGTCGTTTATCGCGTTAGGACGCGTTATGGGGCAGTTTGGGTGGGTTAATGGTTATAGAGCATGTCATTATGATGTTGTGGTGATTATTTTATTTTATTGGATTTTTCCAATTTTTTTGGATTTTTTTAAAGATTTACAACGGCTTGGTTATTATTCTTTACTTGAGACAGAGTCATATAAATTCTTATTTACTAGTTTGCCACCAAGTCCTTTTCTTTTTCTACCCCGATGCCTTCTTCCCCAAATCCTGATTGCCGCCCTTTTGCTTGTCGCCGCCGTCGATGCAAGCTTGCTGCCGATCGTCGCCGCCATACTCCGTCGCGGCGGTGCCATGCCACCTCGAGTGCCTCAGTCGTCATCTGGCCTCCACAATGTTGGATCGCTGTGCCTAGCGCCACGCTCGTGTTGCGCTCGCGTCACCGGCGACATCGCAGTCGCTGTCCAATGGTCACCTCGACACCTTCGACCAACCCACGACCCTCCCCAACCGAAGTGGATCCCATTGCCGCCCAGGACGGCCAGATCTAGTCACCCACCATCGCCACCGTTTTGTTTTAGCCATTTGCCGACAAGCCGCCGCTTCTGCGGACCACATTGAGGTCGTAGATGCGTCGGGCTCGCTTAGCTGATTTCAATGGTACCTAATATGACCACTACTTTGGTGAGCTGTCACTGCCAGAAAACCGCCAGAAGCTGCCGGAAAACCACTGAAAACTGCCGGGAAACCGTTGGAACACGCCAAAAAATCGGATTCGTTGGAACTCGCAGGATCTTCCATAGGACTCATCCAGTCGAACTTGATCAAACTTCAGACATCGATGAGGACCGAATTCGAGCTCCAAGATATGCGACGAAACCCTAACCGTCGCGGATCGCTGACGATGAGAAGTATAATTACCTCTAATTTGATTATTTAAAATTGATGATTGTTAGCATAACATGCTAAGATTGATTAGTTGATGTGATTAATGCCTAATTACGGATGAAGTAATGATTGTATAATTTGAGTAATTGTGAATGAATATTAAGTGATCTAATGAGGTAGATTGAGTCGAAGCATGATAAGTGACTACGATGTAACTTAGAAAAATACAATAAAATTGGTATGAATAGGATGAGTTAGGATTATTCACTTTTATGATTACTTGATTGTTTATTGTGATGGATGATGATTGTGTTGAGTTTGATACATCATTTAGTTAGCGGGTGTTAGTATTTAGTTTTTATGTGTAGGTATAGAGTAGGAGCTTGCCGCCTAGATGCGATGACACGCTTGGAACTTCTACTAAGTCCGTTTAAGACTCGTCTCTGTTTTACGCTCCCTTCTATTGTATGTTTATTTTATTATTTACAGGATGGGTTAAGTGGCGTTTTATCAGATCCCACTTAACTCGGGCTATTTAATAAAACAGTTTTTCAGATTAATAACCCCTCGAAGATGAGATCCCTCGAGGATGATTTCGAAAATAAGATCCACCACAAATTGCATTCAGGCCAATTATATGAATCCCTTCTCATGCCTATATATATATATATATATATATATATATATATATATATATATAATTTTTTTGAGTTTTCAGTGAGATGAGAGATAGAGAAACCGACTGCACGTACCATGAGCGGATACCGTGACAATCAAAGCGGGGTTTGGATTAGTGAAGCGGACTGTTCTATTCCTGAAGGATCCTGACAACTTCGAGTTTGAGTTCCTCACACCTAGAGATCGTGGAGGTTTACAGGTACTGTTTAGTACAATGCATATCCGTACTTGTGGTTTAGAGGGTACTAAAGGCGTCTGCCTGAGAGTACTCGGCCTTCGTGCTCAAGGCCAGGAGAAATATGGTGGTAAGGAGAGGACTTAGGATTCGAGACTAGAAAATGAAGTAAGAAAATGCCGAGAGAGCCATCAGTAGAAGCAGATTAGTTAGTTCAGGAAGTTACCGGGTCTACAACCTAGTGGCTCCTCAGTAGGTGCTCTTCAGAGTATTCACGATGAGTATATGATATTTTCTTTCATATGAGAGTTTACTCTCATAACCAGCTTGTTATAGTTTTTTTTTGGACCAGTAATACTTGTTACTGACGTGTTTTTATACTATATGTAGGTAATAATCACGAGTTGGAGGGGCTAGTTTGGACGAAGGAACACTGTTATCACTTGTACACATGTCAGTCGATAGAGTAGTTCATATTTTGCTTATAATATTATTATATTGTGAATGGTGTGATTAAATGCTTAAGACATGATGATGTGACATGATTAATTGTTAAGACATGATGACAAAATGTGAAATATGAATAAATTGCGCAGCAAAAGCTTGGTGGGTTGAGACCCAAGCTTAGAGTAAGTAAACTATATATTAGATTATGCGAATAAAGTTACTTGATCTATAGATATAAATTTGCATATATGTTTATATATATTATTTTGACAGAGTGACCCTATTTCATTTTTAGGGGAGACTCTTATCCAGTTCACTTTTATGGTGGGTTGAGACCCAAGCTTAGAGTGAGTAAACTATATATTAGATTATGCGAATAAAGTTGCTTGATATATAGATATATATTTGCATATATGTTTATATATATTATTTTGACAGAGAGACCCTATTTCACTTTTAGGGGAGACTCATATCCGTTTTATTTTAGAATTTTTATTAAGTTTGGTCGCAATTGTATTGGTTTGTAAATTAGTTTGCATGTCATAAATGTAGTATCGTGTGAAGATTTTATGCATTCATCTATACATGACGAGTAATATCTTCATTTTAAGACGCTGAAATTAGATCCGCACAAGTTGGGTTCGGATTAACTGACCTAACCATAGCTTGTAATATACCGGTTTAGTTTAAGAGCTTGAACTGGATTTGGGGTATTACAGCTACTTACAAAAATCATACACAAAGCAAAAAGTATAGTATATCAACCTATGCAAAATTTGTGTAAGAATAGTTGCATTTGATTGAGAACCACCATAAGATGGTGCCAAGATTTGTTACACTCCTTTGTGAATACTTCTTTCTTATACGAGGTTATTGGAAGCCCATGGAATACCATATTGCCTATACGTATTGCAATACAACTAGTACATACCGGATTTTGAAGAGGCCGATGTCCGATATATCTTATATGCCTCAAAGTATAATTTGTTTAAAATTTTAAACCATATTTTAGATTTATAATTTTTTTAAAAAAACATAATCTACTCTAAAGATGATCAAATGTGTCATCTGCACATTTTTTAATCAAATTTTAGGTGAATTTCATTATTTTTTGTAATTTATATTAAAAAAATAAATAAAATAATATCTTTTCTCTTCCTCTTATATATATTTCTATTTTATTTATCTTTAATTGATTCTTATTAATCTTGTTAGTATTCGTACAATTTGTGTAATTTTTAAAATTTTTTATAAGATATGAAATAATGATTTTTTAAAAAGAGACTACTTGTTTTTGCTTTAGGTATGACAAGGTGCTCTATATTTATATATTAGTACAACGAAAATAATATTTACTGATCATAAAATTTAATAAAATGATTATTAGCATGTAAATCTTAATTATTATCATGTTTATTTACAAAATAATTTTAATTTTAGATGTAAAATGAATGGATACTATTAATCCATTCATCAATTCTAAAATTTAAATTCATATTTTATATTAATATTTTTATAAAATATATATATATATATAAATTCATATTTAATACTTGATACGGCGTACCCTTTATTTGGAGCTTAGCCAATTCTCTAAATTCTTAGCCCAATAAAGTATGGGCCAAGCTTGGGCACCCACTTGGTTCAATTAAGCAAAGCTCATAACACTAAAATCCTGATAAAACACACAAAATTAAGCTCATTAGGCTCACAGAGCTGCTGGTATTAATTATTTAATATTCAATCATCCATTAATCCAAAAATATTGATTCAACCAACCAAACAAGTTTGTTGCAATAATCATAAATTTGATCCAACTTAATTTCAAGCTAATCAAACCTATGAGAATTTAAATTTTGCCCAGCTATATTAGCTTTTTAAAATGGCTCAGTTTGAGTGTAGGATTCTAACTTGAAAAATGGCCGGGTTTGATAGTAACTAACTAATTGGGCTTAATAGAGTTAGAACTTTTGGATTGAACGATATTTTAGAGACACCCTGAACCGAACAATTCAATCTAAAATAATACTAACACCAATTATAAAATAATACTAACACCAATGATAAAATCGAATAAACCTGAGTTGTACGAAGATTGTTGGTGATTTGATGAGAAACATCTATGGTTAAATAAATAATTAGAGTTGACCCACAATGTTGATTTGTTTCTTAATCGGTTTCATAATCTCCCCCTCTCCATGTCTTCAATGTTGATTACTTTTTAATTGGTTTTGTGTTTACTTTTGGCCTTTTGGCATAAACTAAGAAATGAATGAAAAAGAGGAAGTGATAAATATGATACTCTTCCTAACAACTAAATCTGATATTGATTTGGCCTTCATTATCATATGAGCTAAGAGGAATGACATTTGTCAAATCTTTCTTGGGTGGTTTAATTAATTAATTAATTAGTTAATATATAAACAGATAATTAGGCGCCCATGCTGCTTCAACCGTCAAAGTGGACCTGATTCATTATCCTCGTTTTGTTTCCCACTTTTCGGGTAAAAAATAACAAATGAAATCCTTGATCTCTCTTTCACTGACATTTATACCCTTTTGTTTATAAATAAGATCATGTAAGCCTTTGTGTCCCATCTATCAAATGTTTTATTGTATTTTTTTGTTTATTCTTATTCTCATGAAAAAAAATTATGGTAGTCCGTGACAATAAAAATTAAAGATATTTGAGTATTTATTCTTGATGACAGTTGTGATTTTGTACGCTTGTAAGTGTTGAAAGGATCTCTAATAAAAAAATCAAAAGTTATTTTTGTTATTTAGCTAAGGTTTTCAAGAAGTTAAAATAATACAAAATTAATTCGAAGCTTAACTATAAACTGAATTTTATACTATATTAATTGTAGTTAAACCCTCTAATGTAAACTAATTAACAAGACAACTCAAAATAAAAAAACACGCATTCCTCCTAAAAAATTTGGGTTTCAATCTTACACAAATTATTTCATTTTTTTATTTTTTCTACTAAATAAACAAAAGTCCGTAGCTTCACTTTTGCAAATAACGAGGGTGCATCCGAAACCTTGCCAAAACTCATTGGGTTTCATTGAAAGAAAAGGTTGGTGGGTCAGGTAAACCGTCCCTTCTCCGTCAATGTCTTGACCACCACTAACCACCAATCAGCTCACCCATCCCAGCTCAAGCTTGGCTTCCACAACTCGGCTTCTTCCCCTCCACCCACTCAAATCCTAACACAACCAACCATGAAACAATTGCATCACATGGCTCTCCTCAAATCAAACACCTAGTGAGATGCTCCATCAATGGAAGCTCATGGCCTATCCAACATAATTTGTTCTTGCCGTGTGACCAGTGAGGCAAGTATACATATATTATCTTAAGAACCACGCTTTGGTCCACCAGGTGCATAATGTGGAACGGGACAAGACGAGGTGTGGGGTGGGGGGAGGAAGAAGATAAACCACCCCAATGATTACGCAGCAAGTCAAGGAAGCTTTTGAGCGGGAAAGGAAATAAGAACCCAAAAGGGGTACAGATCGAATCTAATCGTGAATTCTTGGTTGTAATCAAAGAATTGGAGAGGTCCCATCCCAAAAGACACGAATTGGTTCTCGGATTAGACCCATAACTTGCACTTAATCACAATGACTAGACAACCATTCAACATGTTCATTAGTTTATAGTATTAGATTCATTCGTGTTAGAGCGAAAGGAATGTCAATGGTGGTGGATTCATGTATCACAATCTAATTAGTCATTCTTTTATGCCCCGGATTTTTGTTGGGTTGTTGGAGGATGCGTACATGATGTTGGAGCCGAGCTGGTTTTGGAGTGGTGAAGCTGAGGAAAAACTGATGTTTGGATTGAAGGAGGGAAGGAGTGGACCATGCGTCCAATGTTTGCTTTATTTTTTTCTTTTGTCCGCCATCAGAAGATCTAAGATTTGATTTCCCCGTAGATTTGATGTCTCTGTCTTGAAGTAATCGCCATGAAAACTCAGACCGCCCAACGCCAGGCCCGTACTCGTCTCCCTCTTCTATCCCCTCTGATCCACCCAGATTCTTCTATCAGATCCTCTCCCATCTCCATGTCTCTCCCAATCTCCCCAGTGAATGTGTTTGATCAAGTCTAGTCCGGCAAATCGGCTGTGTTTTGTGGGTATATCTATATCTATTTCTCTCTCTCTCTCGTATATATATATAATATATATACATAGATATATGTATGCATGTGTGATTCTATACGGTGGAGTAGAATCGTGTTGTGCGGGCTTTTGGGTGCAAAGACTGGCCGGTGTTGGTGGTGATGGGGGTGGATGTAATCAAGAGCTATGCTCGCTGCTGGTTGCTTGTTGGTTCTCTTGTGTCTTGCACGGACAGTGAAGATGGCGGGCTTGGGTGTCTTTGGTTGAGCTTTCTGCTTCTGGGCTGCTTGTTGCGTGGGAGGAGGAGGATCAGAGCCGGGATGGGGGACATGGGCGATGTGCAGACTCTGCAGAGCAGGTTTCTTCTCCTCAACCTGTTCCATGCGCTCATACGGCGAGGTATGAATCTATGTTGGTCACCCTTTCTTATTTTACGATTAAGATCATAAACGGCAAAAGAGGAAAAGGAAGCTCTTTTACTGTTAGTAACGGCAGCTTGCTTGAAGTATAGAAAACATACATATTTGGATTGGATCGAAAGGAATGAACAAACATAAATCTGAGATCGTTCTGGTTGGTTGTGTTGATACTGGTACTTTTTACTATTTTAGAGAATATTGAAACAGTGACCAAATTTAGGCTATATAACCACATCAACTCATTCGTTGCAATTCTGGAGTACACATTTCTTTGCTAGCTCGTTCCCAATTTTGTTGTCAGAATGTTAAACGTCTACAGCATGGCTCTTCACTGTTCCTGTCCAGTTCAGGCGTGCATGGGCTCTCTGTTCTTCCATCCATCTCGTCAGTTTTGCTTCAGAAGTTTGACCATGTCCCATTCTTTGACGTACACAAATCCCAGCATCAAATTTCATCGACCATGTATTCAAAACCACATCAGAATCAAGATCATTTTCGGATTCTCTCATGTGGGTGTTAATTAGATATAAACAATGAAGAGTTAATTAATCAATTTATATTATGTGTGTACAGGGTTTTCAGAGCCGAAAGAGAGGAAGGGTCTGATATCACCGGCATGCTCATACAACATCAAGTTCACATCCGAAGGCCGTTTGTTTTGCACGCCCGAAGCTCACTGCTCGGAGTTGAAACGCATCAGAAGCGAGACCGCCGGCGGGAAGATACTGCTGGTGGAGGACACTGAGATCAACAGGGTAATGAGTCTATAGCTAGCTTGCAATTGCTGCCTCGTGTAAATGCCATGGTTCTAGTTTTTGTGTTGACAATTTGGTTATTGGTTATGGATATGTGATGAGCAGATGTTACTGAGGAAGCTGTTCAGAGAGCTGAATCTGCTGTTTGAGGAGGCAGAGAATGGGCAGATAGCGGTTGATTACTTCAAGCAGGGCAAGAGCTATGATCTCGTCCTTATGGACAAGGAGATGCCAGTCATGGATGGCCATGAGGTAAGCTAACAACATCAGACAATTGTAGGCTCAAAACTAGTCTGCAAGTATGATGAATTGGGAGAAAACCCATATTGATTCTTGTTGGAATTTGACACTAATAACAGGCTACACGTCAATTGAGACTTTTGGGGGTGAAGACTCCAATCGTTGCCTTGACTGGGAATAGCCTGCAATCGGATAAAGACATGTTCTTTCAAGCCGGGGCCAATGACTTCAAGACCAAGGTAATATCATACATAAATAACGTCCATTGAAGCAACTTCTCTATCTTACTCTAGCTGGTAATTCAATTCTGGTGTTGTTTTGCTAATGTTGGTATGCTTTGGTGATGTATGGCAGCCACTTTCAAGGGATGATTTGGTGTTGCTTCTTGCAAGATATGGATTAAAACGCTCAGCTGCTAAAGCACAGAGTGTGCAGGGAACTAACCAGAGGTTAGAGTAGTGATGCTGGAACATATATACACACACATGACAAGAATTTTTACCATTGTGTGTAGCAGTGGAAGCTTTTCTTCCTCTGTTTCGTTGTACAGAAAAAGGCTTCATGTTGGGTTGAAGGATTTTGTCTTGTTAGTGTAGATTTTGCATAGAAATTGAAGCATTTTGAACCTTAAAGAGGTTATGCTCAGTGTTGAAGACGGTGTAGATGCGATCTTTTGAGGAAATTAGTGAATAATACATCCATGGATGGTATCTAATCATGGTGCAAACTTGGGGATTTATTCCCAATTAACTACTACAGTTTTGCGTTGATTTTCTTACCACAAATTGAGGATTTTGCATCTCTATTTATATGCATCAATTCAACTCTTCTGAAAGTGCTACTTGCCCTGCCCTGCACGGGAAGGCACATCAAACCTTATTTTTTGATATGTCCGAGCTACCAATTTCCAATGACATTAATATTCTCTATTTACGAGGGAAAAAATAATTTTACCTTTTACAATTATTTCATATTGCCTCACAAAATTCATATTTCTCATTATGTTATTTTTCTTTTGGTCATTTAACTAAATCATATCTATAATTTTTAATGATATTAATTAGGGTTATTAATTGATCGAGCTAGTTCGTGAGCATTTAACGTTCGACTTGGCTTAATTCGTCAATCGGCTTGATTTGGCTTAATTTCGACTTGGCTTAATTCGTCAATCGGCTTGATTTGGCTTAATTCGTCAATCGGCTTGATTCGACTAGAAACTCGACGTTAAAATGCTTGAGTTCGAATTGTATGAGCCAAGCTTGAATAAAGTTGTATTCGACTTGACTCGATCAGTTATAATTTGAAAGTTGTATTTGACTTGATTCGATCGGTTATAATTCGAACTCGATTTGAACTCAATTCGTAATTTGACTCGATAAAATAATATAATAATATAATTTTTATATTATATTATATTATATATATAATATAATAATAAAAAATGAGATAATTAAGATAGTAAGTATTCTAAGTGATGACCTTGTGGGTTTCGAGCTCACGAATAAGCTAGAAAAAATTAAATAGTTTAAGTGTATTCGAGCTCAAGTCGAGCTCGAACACATAAAAGATATTCGAGTTGAACTTGAGCATCTATGTTTAAAACTCGTTCGAGCGAGTTTCGAATTATTCGAGCCAAATTCAAATACAAGTTGAGCTCGACTCGCTCGCTCGATTAACACCCCTAACATTCATAACGTTTCCTAATATGATGACATCCTCCTGTCTCCTAGTCGAAGTGGCCCTTGACAATGTTACTTGTACATTAATTTTCTTCTCATCTACATAAACTATAAATCAATGTTATGAATATTTTCTTTTTCCAAGAAGTCATACACGATAAATTTTTATTTTTAATGTTATGAATATTTGTTTGAATTGAGACTTCAAGGATGTGGTAGATATTGCGAAAATACTATTTCCAGCCAACAAAATAGGTTCATATACATGTAAGAATTAATATAGAACTTTCTACCAAAAAGAGATATATATTTTTTATAAATTGATATTACCAAATACCAAGCGGTTATAAAATTAGACCTAACCATCTGGAAGGGAAAAGTTTTCATGAAGGACTTCCTTTTGGTTTAGCTTTGGGTTAAAAAATTAAATTGACCTTGCACATTTCAATTTCAATTTAAAATAAAAATATTTTTAAAAAATATGGCAGTTGGGTAGTGGCTACCTTGCGACAAGTTTGGTCGACCTACCCTAGCTGAGGGTGGCTAGACCAAGGGTGGCCTGTAACACCCCAATCCGGTTTACTCTCAACCTGGACCAGAATTGTTACAAATGATCGAACTACTCGTAAACCGATTAAGTTGGCTAACCCAAAACCTAAACGGCTAACGACATAACCCTCTCGATGTCTCAAGATGGAGCACGTCGCTAATACGCAAACAATATATGAATGAGATGCAAAACCCTAAACAGGATACTATGTGAATGTCATGATGATAGCCACACACAAAAATAATTAAAATAGCAACAAAATTCATAAAACCTAGAATAAAACGGACAGAGTCTCCCCTAAAAGTGCAATAAGGGGACGACCTGTTAAAATACAGCACGATATAGTACATATATAAAACAATAATTTATATCGCAATAGAATTCAAATCATGCACACATATTGTAATTGGCATCTCGCCCACTTGCAATTCATGCTCATCATGTTTTTGTTCATTTTCAACTCAACATAGCTGATCATTCTGGTCATTAGAACATTTTCAAAACATTTCCAAAATAATTCATACATTTCTAAGAAAAAGACCTACAAGTCTCATAGCTCATGCATATGTACACAACCATATATATATTCACCAAGCATCATTCAACCCACATCATATCTTACATAAAAGTCGACGTGGCGCCAAGCATGTGTGTGTAATGCAAGCGCTAGTCCTTCGTCAAGGCCGGCATACACCATTCATCATCCTCACCTACATATAGTAGAAAAACGTCAGCAACGGGTGTCACTGGTTCGGAAATAACTAATATCAAACTGGAACATGAGAGCAAACTCTCATCGAAAACAAACAATCATATATCTTCCTCAAGAACTCTCATAAGGGCAACTACAAAGGAACCGTTGAGCAGCTGACTCAACAGCATCCTGATCTATCTAGTACTGTGCCGCTCTCGGCACTTCTTTTCAGTACTTCACGTAAAACTTTATCCTAATCCCTCTCCGAACCTCCATATTACTCCTGGCCTTGAGTACGAAGGCCGAGCACTCTCAGGCAATCGCCTTTAGTACCCTTTGAACCACAAGTCTGGACATGTACTGTACTAAAGAGTACCTGTAAACATCTACTTCTCCGGGTGTGAGGAACTCAAACACAGAGTTGTCAGGATCCCTCAGGAATGAAACAGTCCGCTGGCACTAATCCAGAGCCCGCTTTGACTGGCACAGCATCCGCTCATGGCACGTGCAAGTCGACTCATCTTCTCTTGTCTCTCTGAAAACTCGATAAAACTATTTATAAGGCTGGGTCGGGATTTATTATAATAGGCCCGAATGCAACTTGAGGTGGATCTTATTTTTAAAAACAAGCTCGAGGGATCTCATCCTCAAGGGCTATTAATTTCGAAAATAATCAACCAAATGACCTGTGTTAGGTGGGGTCTGATAAATCATCCACTTGACACGTTCTACAATCAATAAATCAAATCACCAATAGAGTAGAGCGATAAAGCCAGAGAAGCGTTTCCTAACGGACCTGTCCGAAGCTCCAAGCGCAATCTCGTGCCTAGATGGCGAGCTCCTGCAATGAACCTACATGAACATAACTATTTACTAACGCCCATACATATATGATGCACGCCTGTATAACTAATATATCCACATGAATACATGAATATAATCAAACATGACAATCATCTCGACAATCACACTAAATCTCTAATTGTCAAGCAAGTTAGTAATTTTATGATTTCCTATGTTACTTATTACCTAACACTTTTAATTCCAATTTCAAAGTATACCTATTTTAATTTGGTGATAATGGTTTAATCAATTTAATCTGGTTTAACTTAATACTAGCATGCAAAACCTAAATGTAACACCTCCAAATCCGGTTCACGCTCGTGAACCGAACCGGCATGTTACGGGCCCCGGTTAGGTTGGCTAACCCGAACCTAACTCATACGGATCCAATCTCGGCGTCTTAAGATGTAGATACGACTTGTCATGCATGGATAAATTCATAAAACCCTAACATGATACTACATGGATGACATGCAACCTAAACTTCACACCAACACAATTACAATCAAAATTAGTAAAAATTATAAAATAAAAGGGACAGAATTTCCCCTAAAAATGTAATTAGGGGCCACCCTGTCAAATATACATATAAAAATATATGTAACTAACTATCAAACAATTTCATTCACACAGAATCTAATCTACTATACACTCATTCTGAAGCTTGGGTTTCAACCCATCATACTTTTGCTGCGCTACTCTGATCATTTCATTTCATCTCATTGTCATGTCTCAACCATTTACTCATAGCATGTTCATAAAATAATATCATAAAAAAACATTAAATATTCAATCACCCAATGTGTGTGTGCAGAAGACCTTATTGCTCCTCCGTCCTGGCCGGCCCATCCATCTTCCGCTGCTTATCACCTACATATATATAGGAAAAACGTCAGTAACAAGCGTTACTGGTCCGGAAAATAAAATAACTATAACAAACTGGCTATGAGAGCAAACTCTCATATGAAAGAAAACCATATACTTCCTCAAGAACACTCTGAAGGGCACTACTGAGGAGCCACTGGGCTGCAGACCCGGTAGCATCCCGAACTTACTGCTGCTGGTACTGTGCTACTCTCAGCACTTCTTTTTCAGTACTTCTCGTGAAACTTTATCCTAAGCCCTCTCCTTACCTCCATATTTCTCCTGGCCTTGAGCACGAAGGCCGAGTACTCTCAGGCAGTCGCCTTTAGTACCCTTTGAACCACAAGTCCGGACATGCGCTGTACTAAACAGTACCCGTAAACCTCCACGTTCTCCGGGTGTGAGGAACTCAAACGCGGAGTTGTCAGGATCCCTCGGGAATGGAACAGTCCGCTGGCACTAATCCAGAGCCCGCTTTGACTGTCACGGCATCCTCTGCATGGTACGTGCAGTCGGTTTCTCCATCTCTCGTCTCACTGAAAACTCGATAAAACTATATATATAGGCCTGGGAAGGGATTCATATAATAGGCCCGAAGGCAACTTGTGGTGGATCTTGTTTTCGAAATCATCCTCGAGGGATCTCATCCTCGAGGGGTTATTAATCCGGAAATATTCGGTTAAATGGCCCGAGTTAAGTGGGATCCAATAAAACGCCACTTAACCCGTCCTGCAAATAATAACATAAACATACAATAGAAAAGCGTAAAACAAGACGAGTCCTAAACGGACCTGGTAGAAGCTCCAAGCGTGTCATCGCGCCTAGGCGGCGAGCTCCTATTCCGTACCTACATATCAAAACTAAATACTAACGCCCGCTAACTAAATGATGCATCAAACTCAATAACATCACAATCACAATGCAAGCATCCATCAACATAACAATCAGAAAATCATAAAAATTAATTAATCCTAGCTCATCCTATTCATACTAATTTTTATTACGTGTCTGTAACTTATGTTGTGGTCACTTATCGTGCTCTGACTTGATCTACTTCATTAGGTCGCTTACTCTTCACTCACACTTAATCTCATCATGCAACTCATCGTTTCATCCATCATTAAACATTAATCACATCACTAATCATAAATATGAAAATAATTCTACTCATCCTATTCCTACCAATTTTATTGTATTTTTCCTAAGTTACATTACTCGATTATCATGCTCAATTTACTTACTTCATTAAATCACTTAACCTCCATTCACTATCAATCACATCATAAATCCTAGCATGCTGTGCTAACAATCATTATCAACTTTAAATAATCAAATCGGAGGTAATTATACCTCACGTCGTCGGCAATCGGCGACGGTTAGGGTTCCGTCGCGCGCCTCGAAGCTCGAATTCGGCGCTCCTCGGCGTCCGAAGCTCGATCGGGCTCCACCGGGTGAGCCCCGCGGAAGATCCGGTGAATTCCGGCGAATTCCAGAAATTCCGATTTCCGGCGGTTTCCCGGCAGTTGCGGGCGGTTTTCCGGCGACTTCCGGTGGTTTTCCGGCGACTATTGCCGGTGGCGTCTACTAGCCGGAAAGGGGTCGTGTTGGGTACCCTCGGAACCGGCTCGACGAGCCCGACTCATCTATGAGGTCGACGTGGTCGGCCGAGGCAGTGGCTCGCCGGAAATTGGCTAAAACAGGGCCGGCGGCGATGGGTCGCTAGATCCGGCCGGCCACGGCGGCGATGGCCTCCGCTCCGGTCGGGGAAGGCTGCTAGGGGTCGAAGGTGCTGTGGCGACCGATCGATCACGGCGGCGTTGGTCGCCGGCGGCGGAATCGGCGACGGGAGCGCAACGCGGGCGCGGCGTCGCGGCGTGGCTTCCTCGCGTCGCGGCGGCCCGATGGCGGCCGGGCTTGGTCGGGGCAGCATGGCGACGGCGTCGCCGAGCTGGGCGGCGTCGGTCGACGGCCGGGCGGCGCCGACAGCGGCGGCGGTGGCGCGCGAACAGGGGCGGCGCGGCACGAGGGTTTGGGCAGTGGGGGAGAAAACGTCGGAGGTGTGTGTGGTGGCAAACTCGTAAATAATACTTGACTCGTCTCCGGCTCGAGTCAAGTATCATAACTAACTCGTATTAAATCCTAAAAAATTTCATAAAAATCGGGAAAAATCCCGTAAAATCAAACAACACCAAAAAAATTATAATGACATGCTCTAGAACTATCAACCCACCCAAACTGCCCGAACGCGTCCTAACGCGGTAAACGGCCTAATACTAATTCTACGATCCACTATATATAAAAATAAAAAAAATGACTGGCATACTCTCATATATCTGATAACTCATTCTGTTCTGCTGTGTTCATGACGTTATCATCATATATTTGGGTACGCATGACCCTCATAGCTCATACACGCGACCGGCGTCGGCTCGGTACACGTGTCCTGAAACTGACTCAACTCGAAAAATAACGGTCGACCCGACCGGTTCTGAATATAAAACCCTAACTCGAATCGTGGGTTTTACATAAATCATTCAAATTCATAAATTAACTAGTTAACAAGCATTTAATTAACTATTCAATTGTTTACTAGCAATTCCATTAGCTAGCATTTACATCACGCGACACAATCTACACTAATCATCACATGTTTATCATAATTCACAGTTAATTAAACTAAAATTATGAAATTAATAAAATTAATTTTAATTCGCTACCATGACCACAACATAAATGTAATAATTCTAAAAAAGAAGGAAGAACCACCTCGCGATTGGCGTTGAAATCGGTGCCGAAGGACAAAGGCGGTGAAGGCGAGTCAGCAGTTTTTCGGCAACTGGTCCGACAATTTTCATGCAGTTCCGGTGGTTTTCCGGCGACTGCTCCTACAGGGCAATTAGAGGTAGGGGTTAGCACCGTCTCGGTGAGCTTAACCCAATGGTGGTGATGAGAAGGGCAGCCGCAGCGGAGATGGCCACCGATGGCGGCGTCAAGTGCGGTCGGGGCAGTCGATCGCTCCGATCAGACCCACGGCCGGCCTCGACGACGGCGCTAGGCATGGGGGAAAGGTAGGGAAGTCGAGGAGAAGCTCCAACGTCACGACGGCAGCGGTTCGGCATTGACGGTTGTGGAATCGCATCGGGAGCGGTCGTGAAATCGTGGCAATTTCTGGCATCGCGACAGCTGGACGATGGCCAGGCGTAGTCGAGGCAACAAGGCGACGGCACGGTCGGGCTGGGCGGCGTCGATCGGCGGCGAGGTGGTGTCGACGACGGTGGCAAAATCTCAGGGCGGTGGCTAGGAGTTTGGGCGGTGAAGGGAAAGTGTTGGGGAAGAGGATGAGAAGTATAGGGTGGTGGCAAAGTTGTAAATAAGACTTGACTCGATACCGGCTCCGGTCAAAAATAATAACTGACTCGGAATAAATCGTAGATAAATTCAGAAAAAATTGAGAAAAATCCCATAAAATCAAATAAAACACCACAACATCTAAATGACATGTCGTATAACTAATAACCCACCTGAATATTATCTAACGCGTCCTAATGAGTTATTCGCCCTAAACTAATTCTACGGTCACAACATGATAAAAAATAAAAATCATCAACTGTATACTCTCATATCTACTGATAACTCAGTCTGCTGATTCATATCTAACGCTATCATCAATACTTGGGTATAAATGAACCCTCATAGCACGTACATACAGTCGGCCTCGGCCCGACACACGTGTTATAAAAGCTGAACCGACTCGAACCACGGTTAAACCGATCGACTAACTACTATAAAACCCTTACTTGAGTTGCGGGTTTTACACTACTAAATTCTGAAGAAGCTAAATTAGGCCACCAAGGGCCCTGGCGGCCCGATCTGGCCGCCCCAAGTTTGCTTACAGGCATGCTGATTGGTGTTTGGTCGAGTACTTGTTTTTTTTTTAAATATTAAAATTTCACTTTAGGTGAGAGGATTTTTGATAATTTAAATTTTTTATCTTTTAAATTATTAAACATAATTTTCTAACCTCCTATAATATCAAAAAAATGATTTCCTTTCTTGATAAAAGCTCATTAATATAAAATTGATTGGGAGGGATCAGGGATTATTTGCATACAAATTATGACATGTGAGCATACGTTGTCGGCGGATATAACATTAAAATAAAAGTATGATTTGTTTTCATAACTATCCAACAAACTGAAAATTTAGTCTTTCCAAATCGATATATTCTAAAAATATTTCAACTCACGCATTGACATCTTTGCCGTTTTTAATCCTAACAAACGCAGAGTGAGATCTAATCTTGAACCCACTGAAACAATTAGTAGATGCCACCTAATTAACCACTCTTAATGGAGCCCACCGATTTTTCCTTCTTCTTTAACCATCACCAAACTCCATGACTTCAAGATTAATCACCCTAAAAAATCATCACTTTGATATAAACCAAAATTATTATAAGGCCTTATATTTAACAGGGTAATAAAGCTTGATTAATAATGTGCTGACAGATAAACACTGATATTTGTAAAATTTTCTACCTCCCTTATAGGTCAATAATATTAAATAGGCAAGATGTCATATCATCTGTTATGTTGAATAAATTTTAATTTTATATATATATATATATATATATATAAATTTTTGTTAAATAATAAAATAAATTATAGTAATTTAATATTTTGGTATAAGTTGTTATTGATTTTTAAGAAATATTTTATTTAAATAAAAAGATAAAATATATTTATTTAATTTTTATTATATTTTTCAAATATAATTAAATAAATTTTTATTAGTAAGAAGTTATATATTAAAATTAGTTAAGATTAAAATCCGTGATTTTTTAATGTAAAAATATATATTTTTATTTTTTAAATAAATTAAAATTATCAAAATTTGAATAAAATATTATTATTATATTTATCAAAATTTATCTATATTTTAATTAATTAATTCTCTTATTTTTAATTTCAATTTTTTTTAATTCACCCACGGTGCGGCGTCGTATTCAATGAATTGACATGCACCGGTGCAACAGCACAACCACATTCAATGGCACGGATTTTTTTATCAAACGACACACCAATCAAAAAATTATCTGATTCATTGGTCATTCAAGGGATAATTCCGTTTCTAAGCACTATTAGTAGCCTGTCAAACCAGATTAAAGCCGTTTTACTACCTTAATTAAAAACTAAGTAACTAACTAATTTAATCATCTAATCCTAATATAATTCGTAATAATCTTTATATATTATTAGATCTACATATATATATAGTATATAAATCCTATCTTCCATCTATATTCCGATATCTTCTATATTCACAACTATCGAAGTCTTCACTTCGTCTTCTTCGTTGCTTCAAACAATGGCCACTCCGACTCGTTCCGACGGCTGCCTCATCGTGAGCTTCGGCGAGATGCTCATCGACTTCGTCCCGACCGTCTCCGGCATCTCCCTCGCCGACGCCCCAGGCTTCCTCGAGGCTCCCCGGCGGCGCCCCGGCCAACGTCGCCATCGCCGTCGCCCGCCTCGGCGGCAAGGCGGCTTTCGTCGGCAAGCTCGGCGACGACGAGTTCGGCCACATGCTCGCCGGGATCCTCCGCGATAACGGCGTCGCCGACGGCGGCGTCCTCTTCGACCACGGCGCCCGCACCGCCCTCGCCTTCGTCACCCTCCGCGCCGACGGCGAGCGCGAGTTCATGTTCTACCGCAACCCCAGCGCCGACATGCTCCTCACCCCATCCGAGCTTAACCTCCCCTCATCAAATCGGTACGCCAGTAAAATCCTCTGTTCTTGCTATCAAAGTCCGAGAAAAACAGAGCAATATATATTAGCGAAAACAGAGCTATGTGTTCTCTTATATATCTTCTATTGTTGTGTAGGCCAAGATCTTCCACTACGGATCGATCAGTCTGATAACGGAGCCGTGCAGGTTGGCGCACTTGGAGGCCATGAAGGCGGCTAGGAGAGCGGGGCGCTGCTCTCCTACGATCCGAATCTGAGGCTGCCGCTTTGGCCGTCGCCGGAGGTGGCAAAGGAGCAGATCATGAGCATATGGAAGGAGGCCGACATCATCAAGGTCTCCGACGTAGAGCTCGAGTTCCTCGACCGGCAGCTCCTCGGTCGAGGACGACGTCGCGCTCTCGCTGTGGCACCCTGGTCTCAAGCTCTTCCTCGTCACCTTGGGGAGAAGGGATGCAAGTACTACACCAAGGTTTGTGTTTGTTGGATTGATTTGGTGAGGTTTGTGATCTCTTTGTGATGATATTATGTTGGATTGTAGAACTTCCATGGATGTGTGGAAGGTTTGAAGGTGAAGACGGTGGACACGACCGGCGCCGGCGATGCCTTTGTAGGTGCACTCCTCTGCAAGATCGTCGATGATCAATCTATCATCCAAGTAAATCCTCTTCTCTCTCTCTCTCCTTACATGCAAAACTTGTTCATTGTTGCATCTTAACTTGTTGATGATTATTATTTTGCTGATTGAATGATTATTTCGATTGTTTAAATGGATGGATGGATATATTTGATGTGGTGCAGAATGAAGGGAAGCTAAGGGAGGCTCTGAAATTTGCGAATGCATGTGGGGCAATCACAACGACCAAGAAGGGAGCGATTCCGGCTCTGCCTACTGAGACCGAAGCTCTTGCTCTCCTCAAGGGAGCATGAAATTGAGTTGTTGCCATGTTCCTTCCAACGCTCTTCCTGGCTTTTTCTTTTGCTTGAGTAGTTAAGGTTTGTGCATTAGACATGGCCTTCTCGGCAATTTTTTATTTTTTTCCTGAAGCGTATTGTTAGGATATTTGTTGTTGTCTTGGATCTCTTTTAGTTGAGTTGAAGTGAACGAAAGAGAAAATTTATGAATTTTTACGCTGGATTGAGAAGCACCGACTAGCAAATTTGTGATGCTCGATGCGTTGCCCTGCGTAGACAGATGGTTGGTAATCAATTCAGATCTCTGACCGAGACTCTTCTCTACCCGTGCTATTGTGGTGGTTATCTTGTTCAATTTACAAAGATTTGTTGTAGTATCAAACTCCCTGTAACGCCTTTTGATTAGTGTAAATTACTATACTTTAAATTTTTTAAATTTTAATTATTGCTACTTCTTTCAAATTTTTTAAATTATGGTAATTTAAACCAATCAACGAGTTGCTACAGGGATTTTATTATAACAAGTACTGTAATACAGTCGGTCAATAGCAGGACAAAAAAGTTGGTCAAACTCAAATAATTCAAGCTTTGCTTATGTCATATCTCATGTCTCAGATATCTTTGCTATACTCTAAGCCTATATATAAATAAGATTTTAAACTCTTACATCAAATTCACGAAATACAATTAAAAATACAAAAATAATAATTTGTTAATAAAAAAAGATATAAAAATTAAAATTTCACTGAAAAATAGGACATTCATTTATTAAAAAATAAATAAAAAAACCAAGTTAAATTATTATAATCTATCTGTTTACTCAATAATGTTTTACCTCTAAAATACTAGTATCCTTATAGCATTGGCTAGATATGGTGCGATAAACTAATTTATATAAAATTTTAAATACAAATACATGAATGTAATGAATAAATATTTTACCTTTAAATTTAACAATCTACTTTTTATTAATAAAAAAAATTAAAAATTACTCTACGACAAAATATAGGAGATTCAAAAGATCAAAATATAATAAAATTTTTAAAATTTGAAATAACTTATTATAATATTTTTTTCATTAGAACAGGATTTATCCTTAAAATTAAAATTTATCTCAAGATAACACATGATTATTATATTGTGGGATACCGCCCCGGCACCATCTTCTTCAGCAAAGACCGTTTCGTGTTCCAAGCCAACAAAGCCGACCTATCGCAGAGCCTCATCTGCACACCTCTCTTCATCAACCCGGTGAGCACGGCCTCGGTCTCCAACCTTGGCGCCACCTCCGACGAGTAGTTCATCAACGTCACCTGCATCAATGTCAACGACAGCAGGGTGCTACAAATCTTCGATGTTGCCATCTCATAAATCCCTCTATTACCAAAACATCAAGGTGAACTTTTTATTCTAATATTAGTGGGTAGGAGGTTTTTAATTATGTAATTAATAACCTTAATATTATTAGAACAGGTGAACCTACCTCCATCAAAATTCTCATGTGCGATTTGGAGTTGTATTATTTTGGCGGCTGGGGGGGGGGGGTGGTTGGAAGGGCGCAACCGGGGCCGAGGGGGAACCGGGGTGGGGGGCGCGGCGGCAGGCCCTGGCGCTTGCGGGGGAGGGCGCCGGCGGGGCCGGGAGGGAGGCGGCGGGATGGGGAGGGAGCGGCGCTTGGGGAGGGTGGCGGGCAGCAGCAAGCGGGGGCGACGGCTCGAGGGCCACTGGCGCGATAGCGGGTGAGGGGCCACGGCGGGGGGCGAGGGTGATCGACGGGCGGGGCAAGGGGCCGCGGCCGGGCGGCGCCGGCGGGGCGAGGGTGGTCGACGGGGGACGGGCGCGACGGGCGGGGGCGTATAGACGGGCGGGTCTTGGACGGGTCTTAGGCGGGTCTGTGGCTTATCAAATCTCGGCCGCTGGATTTCAATCCAGTAGCCTAGATTTGACGCCGCACCTCTAAAAGAGGGTAGCGCACCATAGCAACCCACCCTCTGTATTTAGTTTCCCGTGTTCTTTAGTTTTATATACTTTTCGTTACAAGCTGCCATTTTTATTTCTAAACATATTTATTATTTCGTAATTAGTAATTTCTTAAATATTAAAAAAATAATCAATTTTCAAACAACTGAATATGCAATATACAAACTAAAAAAATAAATGTAAGTTTAATTTTGAAGTCATTTAATAAAAGAGTTAAGTGATGGAGTACAAGCTCAACGAACCACCCGGCCCAAACCATAATAATGCCTAAACCCGAACCAGACTCTCCGAAAACCAAACCCAAACCCAAACCCAAACCCGCTTCCTCACATCCATCGGCTCCTCCGATCAAACCGCCGTGGCCGGCGCCAGCGCCCCATTCACCGGCGAAGCCGCCGACGGGGTGGGGGTCCGGTCGGAGAACAGGAATGGGTTTCTTCTTGTTCTTCCTCTTCTCGATTCGCTCCATGTCAGCATCGCGTAGTGTCGTCGACGTCGGCGGCGGCCCCGGCGGCATGGTGTGGGTCGTTCAGCTCTCCGACCTCCATTTCAGCGTCTTTCACCCCGACAGAGCGGCGGATTTCCGCGACCTCATGGGGCCGATGCTGGCCATGGTCAACCTCTCGCTCGTCCTCATCACTGTGGACCTTACAGGTTTGAGTTTTTTTTTGTTTTGATTTTAATCATAAAATTTTTTCTTTCTCATGATTGTTTGGTGATGCTGACTCCAATGTTTTGATCTTGATCTTTAAGCTTGGCGGATTTTGAAGCGGTGTGGTGGTTTTGATAGTTGGATGTGGAGTTTGAACAAGTTTTGATTCTTATTTGTTGAAATTTTATGTTCTTTTTAAGTTCGGATTGTAGACGTGGGAAGTGTTTGGGAGTGGGTTTGGAGGAAATTATTGGTTTGTGGATAGGGTACTGATAAATGCCAAGCAAGAACAAGTGTTTGGTGATCTGTAGCCGTGCGAAACTAGGCGTTGTCAGGTGTCAGGAAGTGATGCAAGCACCAGATTATAATTGGATGTACGATTTTTGAGTCCTCATTTACTAGTCAAAGATTTTGTCCTGTAAACACTCGTGATTATACTGTTCTTGTACCTCAAAGACGTATGCATTGGATTGCGACTAATTTTCAAATATCTGCTTATTTTTTTGATCTTATAACCTTGTTGGATATCGGGGTTTTCAATAGTTTATTTTGATATGAGCTGTTTTATTTGCAAAAATCATCTTCTTCCATTAGATGGTATTGGAATCCTCCTTTTACTTCCCTTCTGTTAGTCATTGCGATATATGTTATGTTTGGGATATAAAACATAGAGAAAAACCGCTCTTGTATATTTTTTTGTTTTTGAAGAAGTCTTATAAATGACAGTCTGTTATTTGGGGCCTAATACGTGATACTGCCCTTGATATAATAATTCATTCCTTCTAATCCGTTGAATTTCATATGTGTACTTTTTAAGATGCAAAAAGTAAGGACTTGCTAACCATGAAACAAAACGGGGAGTGGCTGGAGTACTTTGAAGTAGTTGAAGATGTTGTCAGAATCAGTGGTCTTTGACAAGAAAGTCTGCTATGATCTAAGGGGAAACCATGAAAATTTTGGTGTACCTGCTCCTGGTGGAAGTTTTGATTTTTATCATAATTATAGTATAAATGGGCGGCTAAGAAGAAATGGAAACGTCCAGAGTGTGACTTCACAGGTGACAGACAAGCCTTTCTCTCCTTGGTCTTCACTCTTCACTACTTATAATGATCCACTTTCTGTAAATATTTTGTCCGTTTGTAGATGCCCGCTCATTTATGCAACAAGTGAATATACCATTTATACATTTTATTCTGTGAAGTTGTTCATATGTGAGTGACTGTCATACATCTCGAGTATACCACATGAGAGATGGTGATGAATGGCCTTCTGTATTTTACATGGCCATGAATGGAAGCATCTTTTTGTTGGGCTCGATAGCACCAGGGATGTTTGTCTTCGAGGCCCAACAAATCTTTTTGGACATCCAACAGACAAGCTTCTTAGTGATATAGACACAGAGCTTTCCCAATGGGATAGTCATTCAAGAAACTATGTGACAAAAATAGCTTTTGGCCATTTTCCGTTGTCATTTTCTGCCGAGACGGAGTCAGGAAAAAATCTGAAGGATATTTTTCTGAAACATTCACTATCGACATATATATGTGGCCATCTTCACACAAAGTTTGGGAAGAATTTGAAGCATCATCATTTGTCAGGGGGCCAATTTCATAAGTACTTACAAACGAATATGCACCAAGGAGATGTAAAATATTTTGATGATAGAAAATACTGCTCAAAAGAACTTTCCCACGTTGACGAATTTTGGGAGTGGGAGATGGGTGATTGGAGAAAAAGCAGGTCCGTGCGACTGTTTGCTATTGATGCCGGCCATGTCTCCTTTGTTGATGTAAGCCTTACTGCCGGCACTGTGGACACAGTCATATTGCCTACATTTCCAATTGACTCACGCGTTATGCAGCGACTTTCATCACACCTTAGCTACGAATGTCAATCTGTTCATATATTTTCTTATGATAGCATAAGAGCTCCGGTCATCTCACCTAGGCTTTTCGCGGCATGAAATATCTTCAGTCGTTGCAAAGATATATGATTCTACATCTGGTAAACTTGTATTGGTATTCGAGGGAACTATGCAAAAGTACAGCGGAAGTAAACATAGGGGTGACTTATATTCTGTCCCCTGGATTGGGAAGGCTTTTGTTGATCAATCTTCAGTTAGATTCTGGCTCCAAGTAGAGGTGATTGACATCTCAGGTAGGTTAACATATAGTTCAATGAGACCATTTTCTATAAATGGTCTCACTTAAAAGGTGAATTGGAAGTGGAAGGAATTTTTTGTAATGGGGTGCCAATGGTCCTCATTATATCGCCCATTGTTATGGTCAGTTCTTATAACTATGTTTTCCTCCCTTCTTATTCCAAAAGCTTTCCCATTATTAAAGTATAACATTCCAAAGAATCTCATTCTAGAATTCAATGTCAAGAGCTTGTGGAAATGGTTACCTAAATTAATATTTTGGTCTTCTATGGAGCTTGCAAGGATGACTACCTTATGGACTGGTGCCTTGGTCTACGTGCTTTACTTTCTATGTGTTCCGTGGTTCTCTGGGCATATTTTTACTGAATGTGGTAAAATTGGGCACATGAGTTACAATGGATGGATTGTAAATTCTGATGCAGCTGTATTGGGCAATGCTATTGGTGTCCCTGATGTGATGGTTATTGTTCTGCCACATCTTGTTTTTGTGGTAATGCACATGATCATAATATCAGCAGCATTTGCAGCTGAAAAAGCTGCAAATCATATGCATTATCTTATAGCATTGCCCAATACAGCTGATCAACTAGAGATAGGAAGGTTCTTTTGGTCTCTTGCTTTGCAGTTTTATTCAAGCATTGGAAGGTTAGTTTTTATCCATTTTTGAAGTGTTTAGGGAAATATTCTCACTTTTATCTTTATGCCTTTTACATTCTTTAAGTTTAAATCCCACTTTTGTGCATTTGATGGTTAATAGCTCTGGTAAAGCACACTTTGTATTTTCATTTTCTTGAATCTTTTTCTGACTTCCATTTATGATGTCAGAGTTGAAGAGCTCTTATAAGAGCGTATGAAATGAATCCGTTTTTGCATTCCCCAGTGGACTGTTTTACTGCTCCAATTTTGGTGTCTTATGCCTTTTACAAAACCAAGGGATGATTGCTTTCATGGGTAGAACATTGCCCTCGTGGATATTCAATTGCCATTTCTGGATTTTTCTTGCAGCAGATTATGAGTACAGGTGCTCTATTGTTTGTATCAATAAGGTATGAACTGAGAACAAGCGATATGGTCCTTACTTTGCCTTTTTATGTTCAAGTCTTATGACCATCTATCTCAAAAAGTAGTTCTCTCAGTAATGGTTTTTCTAATGAAGTTTATTAGCCAACATTACTGTATACATTGTTTGTTGGAAATAAAGAAAATGTTATAGGCTTCTAGCCTAAATTCATGAGCTTCATGCAATTTTTATTCTATTTTGGAGATTGCTTTTTTTAAAAAAAAACTTATCATGTACTTTAACGTTGTAGATAATAGATTGTGAAAGTTTGAAACTGATGCATGTTCTTCTTTGTAGCAGGATTTTCTTTAACATCTGTCATGTTATTTTTCCAGCCTGGTTGACATAGATATATTGGGCATCAATTTGTTTTTTACAAATCATTTTTTTGAAAGAAAATTTTCCTTGGCAGAGTTTTTGGGTCCGCTATCTCTAGTTGACTACAGATTATGCTATTTTTTCATCAAATTTAGATTGGCCGAGGAAATCAGAATTGATTCCCCTGATTACTTCACATCAGAAAATGCTTCCCTATCAGATCCAAAATCGAAATGCGTTGAACGATACAGGTTAAACTGACACCTTTTATCATTACAAATGCACTTGAAGAGCGTGAGTTGAGTTCTGTTTCAGCATGTATTTCATTTCTTGGATTGAACAACATGTCGCATAACCCTTCATGTATGTAATTTATTCATTGATAGGGCTATGTTTCAGAGAAGGCCAATTTTGTGCCTTATGCGCAAAAATAATTGAACTTCTGGCCATTTGTACTTACATAGGTCATAATAAACCCGAAACTTTCAATTTGAAACTGCAGTGACAAAGTTTGTGTTGGAAAATTAGAAATATATGACAAATAAGGTATTTTAGCCTAGTCTCATTGTCATAACTCATAACATTCTACTGCTATCGTAGGCGCATTTCCTGGCCTCATCGTTGAGGCGCATCTCCTGGTCATCGTCGACGGTAAAGCCAGAAATTGGAAACGAGGTGTTTCTTCTGAGTACTTTATTTTCACAATACATATATGCCTTTGCATCTTCGTGGTTAGTTAGGACTTGGGACCATGAGAAATATGCCTTCAACCTTACAATTTGAAGAGTTTATTCTATTTTCTTGAGTATTGTTTGTGATGAATGAGATAGACTGTTATATCAGTTGAGGTATAATTCGAAGAGTTTATTTTATTTTGCACAAGTATTGTTTATGATGGATGAGATAGACTGTTGTATCAGTTGAGAATAATATTTCAATTCCTCTTCCAACTCGCAGATTGGTCTTTGCCAATGATCCACAAACACCCAAAACTAACAATGTCATCACTTCATCTAGACTCAGGTTTTGTTAATGCTCAACCAAATTATATAAAGGTGATAAATATTAGTTCATGATCTTATAGATATTAGAGATAGGAGTGAAGAGAATGTAAATTTTTGAAAATTCTAGAATGTTACTGTAGCAATGACTATGTTCTGTTTTGCTTGTTGCTCAAGTCATCTAGATTGTTTTAATAGTTGTATGTATTTCAGCTTAATGCCAATGCTAAAATAAGATTTTACAATTCTCAACATGGTATCAGAGCATTTGTGAGGGTTTTGGTGATAGCATTTTTGATCAATTGCTCTCACCAAACCTCTTCGTGATTTGACTGCGCTGGCATTTTGTATTCATCAACATGAAGATTGTCGACTATCTCTGCTGGTGATCCTTTGTCGTGGAAGTGTTTATTGCGAAGGAAAGAAAGTTTTGGGAGGGTTTGCAGTTCTTACTCTTCTAATTTGATTAAACTGTTATTTTGCTTGTGATATATCTCTATTTTGTGTGAATTCAAGTTTTTATAGTCTCTATCTCATCAGATTGTTCAATTGAGTTGTTTTAATTGATATATTACATTCAGTAGAAATGGCAAATAATCAAGTGAATGATTCCACTCATGCTAGTATCAGAGAAAATCCTTCTGAACAAAATACTCTCCCTGTGTTACCTGATCCATTGAGATTGCCTTTAGATCCATTGTTACAGTTTCAATGGCAGACAATGTTTGGCAATGCAACTTGTCCTGGTCAATCATTTGCATCGAATGCTATGCTTCTAAACTCCTCACTTCGTTATCCATATCCTATTCATATTCATGTTGCTTCATTTGTAACAATTTGGCTAAATTTGAAGAACTTCTTGCTATGGGAATCTCAGATCTTGAATTTGATTGAATCACAAAACTATATTAGATTTATTTATGGATCTATTTGTTCTTCTCACACATTGGTTCCTCTGATTCAATAGCCGTTAAAGGAGAATTTATGGCTTGGAAAAGAACGGATAAATTGATAAAAGGATGGATAATTAGTTCGTTAAGTGAAGAGATTCTTCGACAAGTTGTTGGACTAGATTCTGCTGCAGATGTGTAGAAATTATTAAAGGATATTTTTAACAAAAAGACTATGGATAGGGAGCTAACTTTACATCATTAGCTGGAAACATTACGTAGAGATAATTGTAAATCTTTTGATGATTATCTTTTAAAGTTTAAAGCAATCTGTGGTAAATTAGCTGCAATTGACAAGCCACTGATTGAGGACAAAAAATTGTTTTGGTTATCGAATGACTTAGGATCAAATTATCAAATATTTACTACTATGACTTTGCGGCCACCATTACCTAATTACATTGAACTGCTGTTAATGTTACGTAGCTATGAATCCAAAATTTTACTTCAAGATTTTAATATGGTGACACAACAAGTTGCATCAAACAAGTAGAGAAAGGCAAGGTCAAATGTTTTGAGGTTTACTTTAGAAAATCATGGTTTTAAACCTGATGCTGTGACCAACTTGGATTTAGAACTAATAAAGAAGCTCACTATTAATGTTGATTCAAGCAAATCTGTGTTTCAACTTGTCAAGACTGATGAAGAACTTAAAGAAGCCTTACGAAAATTCAAAACTGTTTGTCAAATTTATCGCAAACTAGGGCACATTGCTTTTAAGTGTTTCAAACGAAACACAGTATTCAAGGAGAAGAAGTCATCTGATGAAGTTCAGAATGCTCAAAATGCTTTGAGTGCTTTTCAAGCTCAGAATGTTGATGTTCATCAATGGTTACTTGACTCAGGTGCGTCCTCTCATGACTGTTAATCTCTCCTTATTTGATAAATATATGTGCTATGATAAATCGGATGTTGTGTTTATTGGAGATAGAAAATAGTTAAACATTGAGCACATTGGTTCTGTTAATATATATACTCTTTCTGGATCAGTTAAACTCACAAATGTGTTACATGTACCTCCTTTACAACAAAACTTGTTGTCCATTAGTAAGTTCACTTCTAACCATAATTGTGTTTTTCAATTTAACTCTGAGGGATTCTATGCGACTCACAGAAGATTTAGAAGAATAATTCTTTCTAGCACTTGAACAAGTAGCTTTTACGTTATCAAGACTGGACAATATTTTGGTCTTTACTCAAATCGACAAAAGAGGACATCAGATTTAATTTGGCACTATAGGCTTGGTCATTGCTCTTTTAATACTCTCAAAGATTTGAAGACTCAAGGACACATACAATTTACATTTTGAAAATTTTGATTCTGTTATTTGCAATAGTTGTCAACTAGCAAAAATCTACCAAATTACCTTTTCTAGTCAGTAATGCTAGATTTGAAGTTCCTTTTCATAAAGTTCATTGTGATCTATGGGGACCAGCACATGTACTGTCAACTGAAAAGTGCAAATATTTTGCTACCTTTGTTGATGATTGTACTAGGTTTATATGGTTCTATTCGTTATATAATAAGTCTGTCTTCTTTACTCTCTTTAAATTGTTTGAGAAACTTGTTGATACACAGTTTTCTACCAAAATAAGGTGTCTCTAAACTGATGGAGGGGTTGAGTTTATAGGACATGTTTTCCAAATATATTTGGCTGAGAAAGGAATCTTACATCAAATAACATGTCCTTATACTCCAGAATAGAATGGAGTTGCTGAACGAAGACACAGATCAATTGTAGAGACTAGTTTAGCTCAGTTATTTCACAACAAAGTGCCAAATGAATTTTGGGTACATAGTTTCCAAACTGTTATTTATGTGCTCAATAGGAGACCATCATCTGTTTTGTCAAGTAATTCATCTCCACTCTTTGAATTGTTCAAAAGAGAGTCTGATTATTCTTTCTTACTTGTGTTTGGATGTAAATGTTATCCATGTCTTCAAGCATACAACACAAACAAGTTCTAGCCTCGCTCTCAGCCATGTGTGTTTTTAGGGTATAAGACATCTAATAAAGGCTATGTGTGTTATAATGTTCAGACAAGAAAAATTCATCTTTCTCGACATGTGATTTTTGATGAACAAGTTTTTCCTTTTGCTAACAGTGTTTATAGTTCTTCATCTCCATCCTCTCAAGCACATTTTAAAACTTATTTAGACTATGTTCCTTTGTCTACTCTGTCACAATCTACAACAAGACAAGATGAAGTATTGATATCATCTATTCAAGAAAATCAATCTGTTTCTCCTGTTTTATCTGGTTCCAATACTGACAGTACTAAAGAGAATAGTCCTTCTGACATTCAAGAGTATGATGTTTCAATTCCATCTTCTTCTAAGTCTAAGAGTGTTGTAGGTCATTCAATGATTATAAGATCAAAAGCAAGTATCGTAAAACCAAATCCTACATATGCTTTGGTCACATTTGTTGAAGATATTACTGACCCTAATTCTGTAAAGGAAGCACTTTCTCATCCTGGATGGTTAAAAGCAATGCAAGAAGAACAAGCTGCATTGGAGGAATATGAAACATGGAAACTTGTTGATAAGCAAAATCATATGAATGTCATTGGAACAAAGTGGATTTTTAAAGTAAAATATAATGTTGATAATAAGGTTGAGAGATTGAAAGCTCGGTTTGTAACACCCCGTTTCGGTTTACCTGCGAACCGACCCGGAAATGTCACCGGTGACCGAACCGTTCGTTAATCTACTAGATTCGGTTAAGTCGACCCGGATCTACTCTCGGCGTCTCAAGATGGAGATGCAAATATGAAATGCATGAATGAGAACGATTGGGTTCTAACGTGGTCCTACATGCATGATATGATGTACAAGCAAAAACAAGACAAAATAATAAATGAGAAACCAAAAGAAAATATATATTATTTTATCAAAATACGATAAAACGTGATAATCTATCGTAGCATTCATCATTATCTCTTTCGTTTCAATTGAATCGAGCCTGAACTCCAAACTCACTACTCATTCACATTTATCCATTCATTTCATAACAAGCAATTTATCTAAACAAACACATCAAAATTATCATTCACGTAGCAATAACACACCGTCATTATACGTTACACGCGGTAGGTACATGTGTGCGCGGTTCCGTTCTGCTCCTCCGCAGTCCCGACAGCTTTCATCGCTCGCATTCCTCACCTATATATATATAGAAAAACCGTCAGTAACGAGTGTTACCGGCTCGGAAAATAACTAATATCAATCTGGCATAGGAGAGCAAACTCTCCTGTTGAATCAAAACCATATACTTCCTCAAGAACTCTCATCAGGGCACATACGGGAGCCGTCACCGTCGGGCCGTCGCCCTCGAGTCGACAACGTCCCCCTTTCTTTCTCATTCTCATACCTTGGCCATTTCTCTATCGCTTCTCGCATCAAATTTCATTCCTTACCGCCCTCTGCACCTTCCATATTACTCCTGGCCTTGAGCACAAAGGCCGAGCACTCTCAGGCAGTCGCCTTCAGTACCCTTTGAACCACAAGCCTAGACATGCGCTGCATTGCAGTACCCGTAAACCTCCACACTTCTCCGGGTTTGAGGAACTCAAAGGTGGAGTTGTCCGGATCCTTCGGGAACGAAGTGGGTTCTCCCCAGCTCCAGAGCCCGCTCTTCCGGGCACACGCCCTATCTGAAGACGTGGCCACAAGTAACCCTCATTCCATCTCTCACCGAAAACACGAAAACTATATATATATAGGCCTGGGTTGGGATTTATACAATAGGCCCAAAGGCATCGTGCGCTGGATCTGAAGTTCGAAACAAACTCGAGGGATCTCATCCTCGAGGGTTATTAATCCGAAAAAAACTGTTGGCTAAATGGCCCGAGTTAAGTGGGATCCGATAAAACGCCACTTAACTCGTCCTACACATGATAAATCAAATAAATAATAGAGTAGCGTAAAATAGAGAACGAGTCCTAAACGGACCTAGTAGAAGCTCCAAACGGGTCCACGCGCCTAGGCGGCGAGCTCCTATACCGTACCTACACAATCAAGCTAAAAACTAACGCCCGCATGATGAATCACACATCCTATAGCATGCACACACAATCAACACAACCACGCATCAATCAACACACATCAACCTATATCAATTCTAGTAAGTCTACTTAGGCTAGTCGCATTAGATCATGATTATTACCTAGTTACACTAATTAATTTCTTAGCCTCCATTTTTAATACCACTCAATCAAACAATTTCATACTTCTATTCTTAATCAAACCTACATTTATACATATTATTATAACACACAATTCACCAATCCTAGCATGCAATTCTAATAATCAATACTTTCAAATAATTAAATTAAAATAAATTATACCTCGCGTCGTCGAAAATCGGCGACGGTTAGGGTTTCCGTTTTTGTGGCTTGAAACTCGAATTCGGCACCTAGCGGCGTCCGAAGTCCGATTAGATTGGACCAGGTGCGTTCGGCGGATGATCCAACGAATTTCCCACGAATCCAATTTTCCGGCGGTTCCGACGGTTTTCCGGCGAGTGTCAGCGGTTTTCCGGCAAGGATTCGGGACGGGGCAATCAGGGGGTCTATCAGCACCAGCTCGACGAGCTTGGTCCGATGGTGGTGTCAAATAGAGCCACCGAGGCGGCGATGGCCGTCGGCGGCGGCGTTGAAAACGGGCGGCGGCGGCGGTGTGCTCCGATCGGGGCTCCGGCCGGCCTCGACGACGGTCGGGAGGATGGGGGAAATGTCGGCAATGGCGAGGGGGTGCTCGTCAGGGTCACACCGGCGGCGGAATCCGGCCCGAAGTGGCGGCGGCTGAGGTGGTTTCGTGGGGCGATTCCGGCGTCGTGGCGGCGAGACGGTGGCCGAGGTGGGTCGTAGCGGCATGACGACTGCACGGCGGGGCGGGGCGGCGTCGATTGGCGGCAGCACGACGTCGGCGGCGGTGGCGGCGGCAACAACAAGAATGAGGGGCGGCGTGGGTTTGGGTGAGAATGGTTGGGAGGAAGAAGAAGTAGCGTGCGATGGCATTTTTGTAAATTAAACTTGACTCGACTCCGACTCGAGTCAATAATAATAACTATCTCCTAATAAATCCTAAAAAAATCCAAAAAAATTGGGAAAAATCCCATAAAATCAAACAACACAGCAACATCCAAATGATATGCTCTATAACTAATAACCCACCCAAACTCGCCTATATCGCGTCCTAATTCGTCATTCGGCCCTAAAAATATTCTACGATCAAATAAAAATAACAATCAATACTGCATACCTCCATATACTTGATAACTCATTTTTCATCATCTTTTAGGCGTTATCATCGTACATTTGAGCATACATGACCCTCATCGCTCATAACTCACAGCTGGCCTCAACTCAGCTCGCGGTCCATGAAGTTGACTCGATTCGAACCGACGGTTGAACCGACTGGTTCACTCTCGTAAAACTCTGGCTCGAGTCACGGGTTTTACACGGTTAGTTGCAAAAGGTTATAGCTAGCAGCAAGGAGTCGATTGTTCAAAAACATTCTCACCTGTTGTTAAGCCAGCAATTGTAAGACTTGTTTTGTCTCTTGCTATTATCAAAAACTAGTATGTGCATCAAATGGATGTTAAGAATGCTCTTTTGAATGGTGAATTGCAAGAAGTTGTCTATGTTTCTCAGCCACTAGGTTTAAAAGTACATTGAATACTAATGTTGTTTGCAGGCTAAAGAAAGGATTATATGGCCTCAAACAGGCACCAAGAGCTTGGTACAATATGTTCAACTCGTTTTTGTTTTCTCAGGGGTTTCTTTCGAGTAATGCAGATCCTTCTTTGTTTGTTTTAAAATAAGATAATCACATTGTTATTCTTCTTTTGTATGTTGATGACGTGTTAATTAACAGGAATGCCACTAGTCTATTAGATAATTTTTTTATTTAACTTTATCAGGAGTTTGCTATGACAGATCTTAGACACGTTCATCATTTCTTTAGTATTCAAGCGCAAACTACCACATTAGGGCTTTTCTTGTCTTAAGAGAGGTATGCTCTACTGATACTTTAGAAAGCAGGGTTGTTGGATTGTAATCCACTAGCCGCACCAATAGTTAACAAACTTAATGCTCCAAAGCATTCTCCTCTACTTTGCAATCCAACTCTGTATAGGGAATTATTTGGTTCATTACAATATCTAACTTTTACAAAGCTTGATATTATGTTTGCTGTGAATTGGGTATTTGAACACATGTACAACCTTACTTAATTTCATTTTGCTCAAGTGAGGAGAATTCTCAGATATGCAAATGGTACTTTGGAGTATGGTTATTTTCTTACTTCCAAAACTGATTTTCAGCTAACAGCTTAGTCTGATGCAAATTGGGCAAGTTGTCCAACAATACAAAGATCTACTATATGGTATTGTACATTTGTTAGTGCTAATTATATCTCCTAGTCTTCTAAACAACAATCGACTATCTTCAGATCAAGTACAGAAGTTGAATATCGAGCCATGGTTGTTATTGTAGCTGAAATAATTTAGATCACATATTTACTTCAAGATCTTTACATTTTTTAATCTAATGTACTTGTGATTTACTGTGATAATCTCAATGCTTTGTGTCTCTATGTGAATCATGTCTTTCATGCTCGTACTAAGCACATTGAAATTAACTATCACTTTGTGAGAGAACAAGTAACTCTTAAGCAGCTTAAAACACGAACTTGTTGACATTTTTACCAAAGCCTTATTGCTTTAGCCTCTCTCACGAATTTTGAGCAAACTTGGAATTGTGGTAATGTCCGACTTAAGGGGAGTATTGGAGATAGGAGTGAAGAGATATGTAAATGTTTGAATATCCTAGAATGGTACTGTAGCAACGGAGTTTGCTTGTTGCTCAAGTCATCTAGATTGTTCCAATAGTAGTATATATTTAGGCTTAATGCCAATGCTAATGATAAGATTTTACAATTTTCAACAACAGAGACATTAAAAGGGCGACCCTACTTTGGAACAAGTCGCATGTAGAAAACCAACTTTAATAGAAAAACAAATCAACTACATTAATATATCATCATATGCCTCTTTCATGGGAAAGTACAGCGGTAATGTCCCAAGATGCGGACAAAAATAATAGGAAACAGCTATAACACTCTTTGAAAAGTCTCTAATGATACATTTCTGGATAGCCATTGAAGTGCGAGGACCATTGTGATCCCTTCAAAGGCTAACTTATCCGATGAAGCATAGTACATTAAAAAAAATGATTGGTATAAGATTTATGACTTGGCTCCCACAACTCGGCTTCTTCCCCTCCACCCATTCAAATCCTAACACAACCACTAGCCATGAAACGAATTGCATCATCTAGTCAGAAGCTCCGTCAATGGAAGCTCAAGGCCTATCCAACATAATTTGTCCTTGCCGTGCGACCATTGAGGCAAGTATACATATATTACGGCAGTTGAGATAAAATTATGATTTATCTAACATTTAAATTCTCACGGCCGTTGGCATCTACTAATTTTTTAAGTTGACCTTTTGGTTTAGCTTGTATTCGTCGGCGGTGGATATGACATTAAGATAACAATAGTCTACTTTTTCGTTTAAAAAAAGTATGATTTATTTTCATAACTATCTAACAAACAATTTTTCGTCAACAAATTGAAATTTTTGTCTCTCCAAATCGACATCTGCCAAAAATATTTCAACTCACGCATTGACATCTTTGCCGCTTTTAAACCTATCAAACGCTAAGTGAGATCTAATCCTAACCCATTAACCACTCTTAATGGAGCCCACCGATTTTATCTTCTCCTCGAAGCAAACTATCTTCTTCACCAAACTCCGCGACCATGACTTTTAACATTAATCACCCTAAAAAAACCATCACTATGATATAAACCAAAGTTATCATAAGGCTTTATATTTACAGGGTTATAAAGCTTGATTAATAAACACTGATGTTTGTAAAATTTTCTACTCCCCCTTATAGGTCGATGATATTAAATAGGCAAGATCTCGTGTTATTTGCGACCTATATACCTATACAGAATAAATTTTAATTTTATATATAAATTATTATTAAATAATAAAATAAATTGTAATAATTTAATATCTTACTTATAAATTATTATTGATTTTCAAGATATATCTTATTTTAATGAAAAAATGAATTATAATTATTTAATTTTTTATTATATTTTATAAATATAATTAGACAAACTTTTATCAATAAAAAAGTTATATATTGAGGTTAGTTAAGGTTTGAACCCATAACCTTTTACCTTTAATAATAATAATATTATTATTTTTAATAAATTAAAATTACCAGATTTGTGCCTGTGACCATGTGAATGAAATATTTTTATTATTTTTTAATTTTTTAAATTTTAATTAATTAATTCTCTGAGATTTAATCTCACCATTTTTCATCCACTCCTAATTCGGATTCAATGAATTGACCAGCGCAAAATCACAACCACATTGAATGGCACGGATTGTTTTATTAAACAACACACCAATCAAAAAATTATCTGATTCAGATTAGTTGGTCATTCAAGGGATAATTCCGTTTCTAAGCACTATTAGTATCCTGTAAAACCAGATTAAAGCCGTTTTACTACCTTAATTAAAAACTAAGTAACTAACTAATTTAATCATCTAATCCTAATATAATTCGTAATAATCTTTATATATTATTATTAGATATATATATATATATATATATATAAATAATATTTGGACTTCTCAAACTTAGTGAATTGAATCATCTGAGTAGGAAAACGAAAGGAGAACAACCAAAGCGGATTGGGGAAGAAAAACGAGCACGAAGCTTCGTTCCAAGTGCTTCAGTGCCCCGTCTTAGGGGTGTAAATAAGCCTCTTCTTCCGTCTCCTTCGTTGCCTGCTATCGGAGTCTTCCCATCGTCTCCTTCGTCGCTTCAAACAATGACGCCTCTTCTTCCATCTAAATTCCTAAATCTTATATATTTGCTTGCTTTACTAGTCTTCCTATCGTCTTCTTCGTTGCTTCAAGCATGGGCGCCTCCGACTCGTTCCGACGGCAGCCTCATCGTGAGCTTCGGCGAGATGCTCATCGACTTCGTCCCGACCGGCTCCGGTGACTCCCTCGCCGACGTCCCGGGCTTTCTCAAGGCCCCCGGCGGCGCCCCGGCCAACGTAGCCATCGCCGTGGCCCGCCTAGGCGGCAAGGCTGCCTTCGTCGGCAAGCTCGGCGACGACGTGTTCGGCCACATGCTCGCCGGAATCCTCCGCGACAACGGCGTCGCCGATGACGGCGTCCTCTTCGACCACCGCGCCCGCACCGGTCTCTCCTTCGTCACCCTCCGAGCCGACGGCGAGCGCGAGTTCATGTTCTACCGCAACCCCAGCGCCGACATGCTCCTCACCCCCTCTGAGCTCAACCTCACCCTCATCAAATCCGTACGCCATTAAAATCCTCTCTTCTTGCTATCAAAGTCTTATATATCTTCTATTGTTGTGTAGGCCAAGATCTTCCACTGCGGATCGATCAGTCTGATAGCGGAGCCGTGCAGGTCGGCGCACTTGGAGGCCATGAAAGCGGCTAGGGATAGCGGGGCGCTGCTCTCCTACGATCCGAATCTGAGGCTGCCGCTGTGGCCGTCGCCGGAGGTGGCAAAGGAGCAGATCATGAGCATATGGAAGGAGGCCGACATCATCAAGGTCTCCGACGTAGAGCTCGAGTTCCTCACCGGAAGCTCCTCGGTCGAGGACGACGTCGCGCTCTCGCTGTGGCACCCTGGTCTCAAGCTCTTCATAGTCACCTTGGGGGAGAAGGGATGCAAGTACTACACCAAGGTTCGTGTTTGTTGGACTGATTTGGTGAGGTTTTTGATCTCTTTGTCATGATATATGTTGGATTGTAGAACTTCCGTGGATGTGTGGAAGGTTTGAAGGTGAAGACGGTGGACACGACCGGCGCCGGCGATGCCTTTGTAGGTGCACTCCTCTTCAAGATCCTCGATGATCAATCTATCATCCAAGTAAATCCTCTTATCTTCTCTTCTCTCCTTACATGCGAATCCTCCTCATTATACGCTCACCAAAAATTGTTCTTTGTTGCATCTTAACTTGTTGACAATTATTAAGAATTTACTTTTGCTTTTGCTGATTGAATGATTATTTCGATTTTTAAAATGGATGGATGAATATATTTGATGCGGTGCAGAATGAAGGGAAGCTGAGGGAGGCTCTGAAATTTGCGAATGCATGTGGGGCAATCACAACGACCAAGAAGGGAGCGATTCCGGCTCTGCCTACTAAGACCGAAGCTCTTGCTCTCCTCGAGGGAGCATACCAATGTCCTTCCAACGCTCGTCGTGCCTTTTCTTTGTTTGAATAGTTATGGTTTGATGATTGGACTGGTTTGTAGGACAGACATGGCCTTCTTAGCAATTTTATTTTTCTTCCCGAAGCTAATTGTTGGTAGGATATGTTAGGCCATTAGGGTCCCCTGGCCAAGCTTGTTAATATCATCTACGACTAATGTAAGATATGTTATAAAAGCCGCAACTCGAGTAAGTGTTTTATAGTTGTTAGCTGGTCGGTTTGACCGTGGTTCGAGTCGGTTTAGCTTTCAGAATACGTGTGTGGGGCCGAGGCCGATCGTGTGCACATGCTATGAGGGTTCATGTATACCCAAGTATTGATGATAACGTCACATATGTATCAGCAGACTGAGTTATCAGTAGATATAGAGTATACAGTTGATAATTTTATTTTTTTCATGTTGTGACCGTAGAATTAGTTTAGGCCGAATAACGCATTAGGACGCGTTAGATGGTATTTGGGTGGGTTATTAGTTATCCAGCATGTCATTTGGATGTTGTGTTATTTTGTTTGATTTTATAGGATTTTCCCCAATTTTTATGGATTTTTTGAGATTTATTCCGAGTTAGTTATCATTCTTGACTCGGCTGGCGAGTCAAGTCTTATTTACAAGTTTGCCACCGCCCTATACTTCTCATCTTATTCCCCAACACTTCCCCTTCACCATCCCAAACCCTAGCCACCGCCCTTGAGATTTTTGCCACCACCGCCGATGCCACCTCGTCGCCTAGCCCGGCTGTGCTATCGCCCTGTCACCTCGACCACGCTCGACCATGCCTGACCACTGTCCAGCCGTCGCGACGCCGAAATCGCCACGATCTCACGGCCGCTCCCAACGCGATTCTCGCCACCGTCTCCGCCGGACCACCGCCGCTGTGACGTCGAAGCCCTTCCCCTCGACCTTCCTTACAATTCCCCCTATCTAGCTCCGCCGTCGAGGCTGGCCGTGGGTTCTATCGACGCGACCGACCGCCCTGACTGAACTCAACCTCGTCGCCGGTGGCCACCGCCGCCGCGACTGCCCTTGTTGTCACCACCATTGGGTCAAGCTCGCTAAGATGGTGCTAACCCCTACCTCCAATTGCCCTGCCAAAGCCGTTGCAAGAAAACCACCGGAACTGCCGGAAAACCGCCGGCACTGCTGCTGGAAAACCGTCGGCATCTGTTGCCGGAAACTGCCGCTAGCCTTCACTGCCTTCGTCCGTCAGAACCGATTTCAGCGCCGATTGCGAGGTGGTTCTTCCTTCTTTTTTAGAATTATTACATACATGTTGTTGTCATGGTAGCATATTGGAATTAATTTTATTAACTTCATGATTTTAGTTTAATTAATTGTGAATTATGATAAACATGTGATGATTAGCGTAGATTGTGTTGTGTGATGTAAATGCTCACTAATGAAATTGTTAGTAAACCATGGAATAGTTAATTAAATGCTTGTTAATGAGTTAATTTATGAATTTGCATGAATTAGGTTTTGCATGCTAGTATTAAGTTAAACGGATTAAATTGATTAAACTATTGTCACCTAATTAGAATAGGTATGCTTTGAAATTGAAATTAAAAGTGCTAGGTAATAAGTAACGTAGGAAATCATAAAGTTATTAACTTGCTTAACAATTAGAGATTTGGTGTGATTGTCGAGATGATTGTCATATTTGATTAGATTCATGTATGAATGTGGATATATTAGTTATATAGGCGTGCATCATATATGTATGGGCGTTAGTAAATAGTTATGTTCATGTAGGTTCGTTGCAGGAGCTCGCCGTCTAGGCACGGGACTGCGCTTGGAGCTTCTAACAGGTCTGTTAGGACACGCTTCTCAGGTTTTATCACTCTACTCTATCGGTGATTTGATTTATTGATCGTAGGACATGTTAGGTGGATGATTTATCAGACCCCACCTAACACGTGCCATCTAGTCGGTTGTTTTCGGAATTAATAACCCTCGAAGATGAGATCCCTAGAGCTTGTTTTCGAAAATAAGATCTACCTCAAGTCGCCTTCGGGCCTAGTATAATAAATCCCGACCCAGCCCTATAAATAGTTTTATCGAGTTTTTAGTGAGACAAGAGAAGATGAATCGACTTGCATGTGCTATGAGCGGATGTCGTGCCAGTCAAAGCAGGCTCTGGATTAGTGAGCGGCCTGTTCTATTCCCAAGGGATCCTGACAACTCTGCGTTTGAGCTCCTCACACCCAGAGAACGTAGAGGTTTACGAGGACTATTAAGTACAGCGCATGTCCAAACTTGTGGTTCAAAGGGTACTAAAGGCGCATGCCTGAGAGTACCCGGCCCTACGTGC
>JAURVB010004449.1:0-14387 GCA_033002965.1 Piper betle
GGTGGGTCCAATCCACCATGTCCGTAATTGGCTGGCGAGTCCAATCCGCCATGTCCAATTTATTGGCTGATGGGTCAGTCCATCATGTCCATTATTTGATTATGAAGGGCATAGCCCGTGTCAGACTGAGTCAATTCCTTGACCCCGGTTGCACTCAATGCATGGTGGTCGAATCTGGGCTCAGGCTGACCAGGTTATCCACAAGGGAAAATACAACATTTTAAATAATTATACGGACCTGGATATTTCGAACTTGCAGCTGCGACCAATGATCTTAATCTGAACGAAGACATAAAATTATACATAAGTATAATTTTATTCGAGTAGAAATGCATGCAACTAAATGACTAATATATATTACTATTATTATTAAAATAATCACTTTATTTACCTAATATTAAATTTAATATGGTAAAGGTAACATCTTTATTTATTAATCACTTATAACCGTCCGATTTAATTTAATCGCTTTTATTACGCCGATTAAGTATCGACAGTTTCTCATTACCGTATTTTTTATTATCTATGTCCATGTCGACTTCGTCAAATAACTAATTAGTTTAGTAACTTTACCCTAACCAATTAAAATAATTATCTTTAAAGATTTATTACGTGTTCGTATTGTTTTTTAACTCAAGTTGGTATCGAGTCAACCCATATTTACAAAACTGCCACCCTCCTTCTTCTTCTTCTTCTTCTTCTTCTTCCCGTCGCCACTCTTCTCTGCACCCAAAACCAGCACCAAAACCAGACCACGCCCTTCTTCTCCGCCCCTTTTCTTGGCACTCAAACCCTGAATCACGTCCTCCCTCAACTTCACCCTTCTCCACCAACCAATTGGAAGTCTAAAGTGCGTGTTTTACAGCAGTTAACCAAGACGACCATGTGCTGCACCATGGCGCCCAACTCCTGGCCTGTTCTTCTTCTCCCAGCCTCAAGACCCCTCCTTTCTTGCACCTTGCTCCAATTCATATGTTCCACGACCTCAGGCCGGCCTCAAAACAGTAAGGATCAGCCACCTTTGGACGTTGCATGGAGTATGGTCGTCCTCCCCACTTCTGCACGTCGCTGCCATGAATTCCGGCGAGAAGGTCGTCCGTTATGGACTGTTCCGGCGGCCTGAACTGCTGTGAAGGAACCCATGATGCTATCGGCGAAGCACAACCGGTGTCTACCCCTTTGAACATCAATTACAGCACCTATTTGAACCCGTCGCCACCTAGGACGGCCGGATTTCTTCACCCACCGCCGTCGCCCCTGTTTTCACCGCCGTCCCCTGTTTTTGTCTATTCACCACCCTAGGCCGGCATCCACAGCCGTGAGATCAACCCTATACTGATCGAAGAAGAGAGTTGGATCATCTTCCGACGTCGGAACGGTCGTCGCCGCTGATTCCCGACGGGGCTTGCCCATGCTTGCCCATCTCGCCGAATAGGGGAAACTCGTCGGCAATTTCTCAAGTGTAAAATTATATTTGTTTTCTTATTGATTTTAAACTTTTAATCCTCACGATTATAAAACTTATTATCAAATTAAAATATGCATGCAAGAAAATTAAGAAGAGGGAGATAGGAATACCTAAGCAAGGGAGAAGACATGCCGGCAACGAAGAGGAGAAGAGAATGCGAATGAAGGCTAGGGTGGAGGACATCCTTTATAAATTGTAACGACCCGGCCATTTTTATAATATTGTGGGCCTTGTTGGCCAGGTGTTACCAAAATAAAACTATTAAATGCCGAGTAATAAGTTATAAAATAATGGTTCCCACAGTCTTAGACCATTTCCCATAGCCACATTTATAACTCAAAACAAAATAAAAAGAAGTCCCATTTATTACCCATTCTCCTAACCTGACTATCCTATCATACTTTTATTCTACCTTATTTGAGCTGAAATCAAACAATCTTGATTGGCCTACATACCCATGTCGGGATCAAGCTCGATGTAGTTCTATTAGCCGATGGGTCAGTCCATCGTGCCCCCTTATTGGCCGATGGGTTGCCACTATAAAATATTGGGCCGATGGATCAGTCCATCGTGCCCCCTATTATGTTGGGTTGCCACCATAAAATATTGGGCCGATGGGTCAGTCCATCGTGCCCCCTATTATGTTGGGTTGCCACTATAAAATATTGGGCCGATGGGTCAGTCCATCGTGCCCCCTATTATGTTGGGTTGCCACTATAAAATATTGGGCCGATGGGTCAGTCCATCGTGCCCCCTATTATGTTGGGTTGCCACTATAAAATATTGGGCCGATGGGTCAGTCCATCGTGCCCCCTATTATGTTGGGTTGCCACTATAAAATATTGGGCCGATGGGTCAGTCCATCGTGCCCCCTATTATGTTGGGTTGCCACCATAAAATATTGGGCCGATGGGTCAGTCCATCGTTCCCCATATTATGTTGGGTCGATGGGTCCATTCCACCGTACCCCCTATTGGCCGATGGGTCCATTCCACCGTACCACTGTATTAGGTTGAGCCGATGGGTCCATTCCACCGTACCCCCTATTGGCCGATGGGTCCATTCCACCGTACCACTGTATTAGGTTGAGCCGATGGGTCCATTCCACCGTACCCCCCTATAGGCCGATGGGTCCATTCCACCGTACCACTGTATTAGGTTGAGCCGATGGGTCCATTCCATCGTACCCCTATTGGCCGATGGGTCCATTCCACCGTACCACTGTATTAGGTTGAGCCGATGGGTCCATTCCACCGTACCCCCTATTGGCCGATGGGTCCATTCCACCGTACCACTGTATTAGGTTGAGCCGATGGGTCCATTCCATCGTACCCCCTATTGGCCGATATTTATTTATGGACTGTCCGTTCCATTCTGACATGTCCATTATTAGATTTTGAATAGAGCGGCTAAAAAAAATAGGGTTTCTTGAAACTAGTCAAACGTGAATTTCATATCTGCCATTTAATTTGCAACCATACAATATCTCAACACCCAAAGACCTATTGCAATTTATACCAAAAAGTTCCAGCAACTTAGCAAGGTATTTCTAATGAATTTATGCGTTGCAACCATGCATGTAAGAGTTCTAATGGAAAAGAAACTAAGAAGAAGTATGAAATACTTACACCACAATGGAAAGGCACTGGAGAGGAGGCAAGAAGGAGTGGACTCCCTTTTCTCCCTAACCCCCTCCTCCTATATATATATGCTTCAACGAGTTCCTCAATTAAATTCTCACATCTATTCATGTATAGGTATTCCCTAGGTTCAACGAGTCCCTTTATTAAATTCTCTTACCCCATCATCCGTTCATGAATCAGTATTCTCTAGGTTGGGTTCGTCTTCCCTAATGCCAGAGTTTGGCCTTACGTCTTCTCTAAGGTTAGGGTTTGGCTTTACGTTGAACCGTGACCGGTCTACTTGATAACCAACCATATCCATTCATCGAAAATAATATTTCATAATACTTAGGTTCAAGTCTTGAAATAAAAATTTTCACATATTTTCACGGTTCTTACATAAATGAAATGATGGCTAGGGTTTGTGGAAACACACTAACACCCGTATTTAATTCCTTTAACCGGGTAACCGTGTAACGAATAAAATATTTAACAGGGTAGACTTAACCGGGTAGAGAATATAATATAATTAATATTAATTCTTTAATGTTCGATGCTTCCCTGCCGAGTCGAATATATTAACAAAAAATTAATTTTTTTTCCACGGTCTTTACATTTTCTAGCTAGGCCTCACCATTGCTTTGACTTAACTTGTGAAAAACATGAATTTGCAAAGTATAAACTCGCCTTTGCTTTGACTTAGCACATTAAAAATATGATGTGATTGCTAAGGCTAGGTGTTGTTATTGCTTTGTCTTAACACGTATAAACCCTAAAACCCATTGTTTTAGTTTTATCTTGTTTACGTTCAAGAAAATAGGTGAACATATAAACATCAGTGCATCATATAACATATCAACTAATCCAAAAGGGACCTAAATACAAATAAATGGACCTGAATCGTTGCAAAAATCTGAGCTCCTAATTCCACAATTGCTCCACTCCAAGTCTGGACAAACATACGTGGCTATATTACTCCCCAACATACGTGGTCCACAACCACCCATATGGAGTAATGCTTCTTCTGAGTCCTTTGGAGCTTTGCAATAAAAACGCATGTTGTAACGACCCGCCATTTTTCCCAATATTGTAGGCCTACCTGGCCAGGCATTACTCGAAATTATACCAGACCAACCCTGTAACGACCAGCCCTAACCGGTCCGGGCATTACTTATGTGTTACATGATTTCTATTAAAACGATAAGCATGACTCATTCAAAGTAAATTATGGTTAGTCAAGACATAATAATAATAGTTCCACAGTCTTGGATCGTTTCCCAAAGCCACATGTATAACACAAGAAAATAAAAGGAAGTCCAATTTATTATCCATTCTCCTACCCTGAGTTCGTAAAAGAACCACCAACCATACTTTCATTCTTCCTTAAGTGAGGTGAAATCAAACAATCTTGATTAGCCTACATACCCATGTCGGGATCAAGCTCAATGTAGTTCTATAGGCTCTCAGGTCATGTTGAGATTCAAAGTTTGTCTCCCAGTTCATTCTGAGATTAGGTGGTCTCTCAAGTCATTCTGAGATTAGTCATTATTGGCTGTTAAGTCCATTCTGACATGTCCATTATTTGCTGTTAGGTCCACTCTGACATACCTAGCATGCAAGAATCCTAATGGAAACAAATAAGATGAGGGATGAAATACTCACACATAAATGTGGAGGTTACCTGGGACGGAGAGGAGGCAAGAAGAATTTGACGGCTAGGAAAAGTTTTCTTTCCCCCTCCCCCCCCCCCTCCACGATCCCCTCCTCATGCATATATATATACTTCAACCATTCCCTCTATTAAATTCTCATACCCCATCGTCCATAGGTATTTCGTAGGTTTAACGAGCTCCTTCGTTAAATTCTCACACGCCATCATCCATTCATGAATAGGTATTTTCTAGTTGACCTTAAGTCAAACCATGACCGGTCGACTTGATAACCAACCATATTGGTTCATCGATATTTATTTCATAATATTTAGGTTCGAGTCTTGTAACAAAAATCATGGTTTTACAATCTCCCCAACTTAGAGATATTTCGTCCCCGAATTATTATAACAACAAGATGATAAGCATGATTAATTATATCTTCGACATCTCAGGCTGCTCCTGTTGTTGCTTTGGAGGCTGACGATAGTCTTTTATCCTATGTATTGTCCTGCGGCAATTGTAGCACCGACGGGGATCGTTGCATTGCCAGGAACGCATCTTGGTGCAATTTTTACATCATCTATACAGAATCTCCTCAAACTTCCTTTTGAGGTTTCCATCAATGTTCCCTTGGTAGTTCTGCTGTTGTTGTTCTGCGGACCAATTTGAGCTACCCCCATGGTTGGCATGCTTGTGTTGCGTGGTAGTCTTCCCCTATTTCTGTGAACGATCATGCTCAAATACAAACTCATGAGTTGTGGCTGCATCGATCACCTCGGTTATAGTGCCCCTTGACACCGTAGCAACCCTACTCCTCAATTCAGGTATCAACCCCCAGAAGAATTTATCCGCCCTAGCCTTGTCAGATGCCAGAGTCCCAGGTGCAAAGCGTTCCAACTACAAGAATTTCTTGGCATATTCCTGGACTGAATCATCCTTCTGAGCTAGGTTGGCGAACTCCAGTGCTTTATTTTGGACAACGGGCTCGGTAAGGGGTTCTAATTCTTGACTGCCACTTGATTGAGTTTACGATACTCAATACACAGCCGAAGTGATCTATCTTTCTTCTTCACAAAAAGAATAGGGGCTCCCCAGGGTGAAGTACTTGCTCAGATGAAACCTACCTACAATGACTCTTCTAGTTGACTCTTTAACTCCTTGAGTTCTGCTGGAGCCATGTGGTATGATGCTTTAGAAATTGGTGTTACTCCATGTGCTTAAGATGCTTTCTTCTGAAGCATGCATGTTGCCAACCTCACTTGATGGTGGTGGGGTAGAGATAGAGCCCTAACCACTTTTTCGGTAATGTCTATATAGCTCTCTGCCTTTATTAGATCAGTCCCTCCAATAAATACCTCAGCTCCATTCTTCTTGAACTTTTCCAAAGTGTAACGATCACTATCATCAATAGCTAGCGGCACTTGTTGGACTACCGGTGGCACTGGGTTTGGACACTCCCCTCGCTCGCCCGAGTCTGCTAACCTTGCCCACCCTTGGGCACTTCCCTAACCACCATCTGGAGTGATTCTGGGACCCGCTGCTGAGTTTGAGGCTCCATTCCCTGCTACCACTCCCAGCAACCGCTGAACAATATTTTGAACCATAGAAATTGTATTTTCTGAAGCCTGGGCCAGTCGCTATAAGGCCATCAGGATATGGGCCAATACATTCTCAGTGTTTGAAGTCGACTAAGCAGATCATTTCTATTGTCTACGAGTGCCTACCATCTGAAGTGTCGAAAATTTTTCCCATCATGGTTCATTAATATGTTTTTTTTCAATTATGACTTAGGTTTATTAGCGAATGAATTTGTTAAGTAATAACACAACATATTGGGAAAAGATAATTACTGGACTTTTCATCAAGGTACTTGAGTCATAATTTGTGAGCTTGTGGGAAACTGTGCTATGATACCACGTGTAACGAGCCGGCCCAAAGTGCAACGTAATGGGCGTACGCCATTTTTTTAAAATGTTAACCCAAGTTGAAGATCTATAGTCCATTGCCACTTATTCTCACTTATAAACAAGATCTTTGCCCTGTAAGTATTAGACTCCCACTTATAAACAAGATCTTTGCCCGGTAGGTATTAGATGTGGAACTAAGTTAAGGGATCTCACAATCCACCCACCTTAGGAAATTTTGCCACAAAAATTTCTACACTTGGCCCATTGCTAGCCCCAGCCCATGACCTTCTTTGGCCCATGACTAGTAGCCTAGCCAACGTCTCTAGTCTAGCCTACCATCTAACACGAAATTGTCCAGCCCACCATCTATTACGGAACCGGTTTGCTCTGATACCACTTGTAATGACCCGCTTGAACCGGATCGGATGTTACTTACAAATATAATTTGTTGTAAACATAACATTCCAGAACATGAATTGTAATACTGCAAATAAGTCTAGACTTTATAAATCATAAAAATAAAACATGTTCTGATAGCATATGACAGCATATAAAATAACCGTCCCACAGTCTCGGACAATTTCACATAGCCACAATTATAACACAAGAGGATAAAATAAAAGGAAGTCCAATTTATTATCGATTCACCATGCCTAGGTTGGTAAAAGAACCACCAACCACAGTTCTATTCTTTAGTCTAAATGTAAAACCCCGAAAAAAAATAATTAGATTATTTTATTTAAGGTTTTGTAAATCTTACAACAAACCATAAATATTATTTAATTAAATTAATTCTTTTAAAAAATCTATATTATAAATTATCAATTATGACCTTTAGCATATCGGTATACTGAATGATATAATTATGATTGAATACATTCGTTTCTATAAAATTTAATGTAGTGACTTCTCAAATTCCACATTTAGTTTAATATAGTGACTTCTTAAATTCCACACATATTAAAAAAGTTTAATATAGCGACTTCTTGAATTCTACGCATATTCTTCTATATAAAGGAGAGTTCTGTTGTTAAATGAAGCATCATTTGGATAACTTGTGAGCACATTTGGCTTTAGAGAAATTACATCTATTTAAGATCCTGTATTGTAGTTGCGGGTACCTCATCATAATTCCAGGTCCGTATAATTATTTGAAATGTTGTATTTTCCCTTTTTGGCTGCCATGGTCGGTCTAAGCCCAAATTCGACCACCATGCATCCAGTGCAATCTTAGTCAAAGAATTGACTCAGTCTGACACGGGGGCCACACTCTTTAAAATTACTATGTGGGAGTCTTGATCGACTTGAGTGTTTGACCACCATGTGCAGAGCGCAACCGGGGTCGACTTAATTCGACACAAGGCAGCACCCCCTGAAAGATTGAACACCTGCCCCCATGCCGAAACGGGTGACAGGGCGCAATGGAGCAAGACCGCTCATTATGCACTTGTGATGCCGAGAGGGTGAGTCAATGGAACTACAGGCCGTGGGTCACGTACCGTGTGTGTGCATGCATGGGATGGTAGCTGGATGGGGTGGCCACCCCTCCCAACATATAACGAGCTCAACATAGGCTCACAACAACTAAAAGACTCTTAAAACGATAATAGGAATTATATTGACTTGTTTCATTTAATTATGCGTCTTAGTGGTTTTATCACTAACGCTGAATTGCCTTTGTAGGTGTGAGCATGGAAGGATAGGTAGAGTAGGGATAGCTGGAGGACTCTATTATTGGACTATTCTTTTCTCGAGATTATTTGCATGGTAGTGGGATTTTGGTTCGGTTCATGGGGCTTAGATTATTCCGAGCATTTATATATTAAATTAACTGTTGTGGATTTATTAAAGACGTTGGCTAGGCTGCTGGTCACTGGCCAAAGAAGGTCATGGGCTGGGGCTAGAAACGGGCCAAGTGTAGAAATTTCGGGGGCAAAATTTTCTAAGGTGGGTGGATTGTGAGATCTCTCAAGTTAGTCCCACATCTAATACCTACCGGGCAAAGATCTTATTTATAAGTGAGAATCTAAAACCTACTGGGCAAAGATCCTGTTTATAAGTGAGAATAAGTGGAAATGGACTATAGATCTTTAACTTGGGTTAGCTATTTTAAAGAAATAACTTAGGTCTAATACGTTGCACTTTGGGCCAGGTCGTAACACCATATTGGGCATGTTTTACTAAAGCTACATTTGCCAATTTTTCAACTTTTGGATTGAAGAGAGTGTGCTTTAATGTGTGATTTTATATCTGCATATTTTGTTTTTGATCTGGTTGATCTTGTTACTAATTGTAAACAAATTGGGTGTGATTGGAGTGTTTGGTCTATGTGTGCCTGTACTAGTAGTTGTGTGATACTCCGAGCGTTGTTATAATTGTGAGTGTTGAGTTTGACTTATGAAATCAAGCTTGAAGTCGAAGAGTGAGGGACAAGCATGTAACTTGTGAATTTGACTCGGGGTTGAGTGCACTGAAAGACAAGTGGGTTTGCAACACCCCATTTTGGCCCAAAGAATGGACCGATCTTGCTGTTATGATTGGGAAAGCTATTTGTTAGATTATCATCTTACATACTTTGAGAAATAGATCTCAACCCTCAAAGAGGCTTACGACGAGGTAACCTTACTAGGTTTCATACATAATGCATGTTGGTCATACTACCATTGGAAGAATCCTACACTTAAGAATCATTACGTTGATGTGTATGTGTAATGATGAATACTATGAACAAATCATGACATGCCTACACAGCCACGTAAACTGGTCGAGTAATTAATATAGATTTTATATTTGGGTTACTCAAAAGAAGAGATTTGCCCGTCAAAAGTTCAAGAGCTAGTCGCTACACGACAAGGGAGTTTGAAGATCCCTTGTATGCTGATTTTTTTAATGGTTTGATCAAGCCATTTTTTGATGTAATGACATTTATATACTTCCATATTAAGTTCAAGTAACTTAATATGTTTTATGTTTTTCACGTGATAATTTCTTGGCTTAATAACAGCAACTTTTCATAAATATTTATTCACGTACCAGTTCAGTGGATGTACTAAGCTGGAGACTTTGGTGCATCTCTACTAACCAAGGGTCGAAGTCCATGTTTAGGCTAATGTTTTGACAGTCCCGGTGATCATTAGTGATGACCCCTCTGTCGGAGTTGACCAAAGCTGGCCAGTAAATTGCCAGAAAATTGGAGCGGTTCTTTTCATGTCTCTGTCTTTTGTATTCCTTTCTCTGGATTTGGCTCTCTACTCCATTGATATTTTCGTGCAGTATAAGGTGACCAGGTGATGTCAAACATTTACAGATTGCTCACTCAAACCATGGCCATGGGCTTATCACTCACCTACAATGCTTGGCAAATATAGGAAGCTTTGGAGTTGACAGTGAGGAGCTTGATGTGGGTTGTAGGGGATATCAGTGTTGGTGAAGGACAGCAGATGGCGATCACATGGACTCAGCATGTAAGTGATGCAGCAAACCTTCTTTCCAGCACCATATGTAGCTAATCGATAGAGTTTTGGGGATAGGGTTGTTGACCTATAGAATGAGCAAAAGCTCGCCTCTAAGGATGAGCATATTGCTCGCCTTCCAAGCTCGCCAAATGGGCAATGTTTTACACTGTGGGATGTTCGTTTCATACTTGTGGTTAGCTTGGCCATAACTCTCTCATTTCATGTCATTAAAATTTAATCTTGGTTTCATATGATGCCTAACTCATGTAGATAGACGTCCATATGCTGAACCCGTTTCATGCCTAAATGACAGTAAAAAGTGTATAAAGGTGCTGTCTTTTGTGCATGTTCAAATCAGTGAAGCATATTCCAAGATTTTTGCCTCTGTGACAATTCTATTTAACTAAGATCTTTTGTAATAGCATAGCTAAACTCTATTAAAATATCAATCTAAGAAAAAGTCGCTAAAGGCGTGAACAAAACTGGAAATAAAAAATAAAACATAGCTTTCTGTTTCAGCTAAGATAGTAGAAATGGCTAAGCTTATGGCACTGAAACGAACCATTAATAAGTCTCTTAAAATATTGACAAAATTAAGTAATGTTCTAATAACTTTTTAATGTAAAAATGGAAAGATTGGACTCATTTGGAGTTCATTTATCCTAGTAATAAAATCAGGATTTGGTAGTGTACAGAGCTGTATGGTGAAAAACTGGGTTTGGAAACTTAAAAGTTTATATTGCAGAAATATAGTAGAGTTTGTAAAATTATTAAAAATTTTACCCACCTCTTATTATGCTTGTCCTCTATCCCTTGATGAAGTTTCAGGTCTTTTGGACACCATTAAAGCCATGTACAAAATTTTCTATCATAACTAGTAGGGTTTTACCCAGAAATCCATATGACATAATCTTGTGTGACAGATTTTCACTAGCTTTTCTCTAGTCCTTTTCTGAGTCCAATATTTTGCAGAAACATTTACCTTGGTGTTATGAATCCATAGTAATCTCTTCTTGGAATTTGTAAAGTACCATAAGCCCTTGAACCAAGTCCAACAAGATGGGTGAGTAACCCAAAATCATAGTTTACAGAAATAACCTAATATGTTTATGGGCATAGGAACCAAGTAAGCCCATGGTTCCAACCTCGATAAAATTTAGGATGTTACTTAAACCTATGAAGAGCAAGACCAATAATTTTCAACTGATTATAAACCCATTTAAGTGGTAAAGTAATTAACCTCAGTCATGCAACTATAGTAAGATAAGTAAATGACATGAGTTTGGTTAATTGTAAATAGACCATAATTATGTATATCACTCTCTTAGACCTAAGCAAGAGACTTAATTTTATTATGGGTGAAACTTAGAAATCTTAAGTAGTTTATGTAGGCTATGTATATGTTATGTATGCTATGGATGTCATGTGTGATATTTATGAATGTGTATGTTTATGGGAGTGAGACTTGGCCTAGTGTACATGCTTAACTAGAGTTTGACTCTAATTTATTTCATGATTAGGATATGTGGTGAGAGATTGATGCTGTAGGTCAAGGAGCTCTAACTCACAAGGTCTATAGGTTTGGCTCCTTGAGTGTGGATCTCTCTGTTTGAGTGTGTATTATGAAGCCCCTTTTGAAGCCTTATAAGTATGTATATAAGTTTTACTTTTATGATGAGCATGTATGAAGATACGAAGATTATGCTAATACTCCTCCCACCCTGAGTAGTATGGTTATGTAGAGTAGTGTGAACATACCACATTTCCAAAAATTGGGGAACTAATAATTAGTTCTTTACCATCAGAATACCATGGTGGGCGAAATAAGGAGGAACTGCAAGTATTTTACTTTGTGTATGTTTGTAAGAATTGCCGAACATGCTAGCCAGCTCATGACCACCGAAAGTTTTAAGTTTTTCCATGGATGTTAAGGCATCCATCTGACATTTTGATTTCATTTTTAGTTTCCTGTAGACTTAATGATTTTTTGATAACTGGTATTTTTCAATTATATATATGTAGGCTTGTCATCTTGGTGTTACTGGCTTGGGTGGACAGATCAGATGTGTGGCAGGGGTTTTAGATGCTTCTTACATGTTTAATGCTTATGACATATTTCACACTCATGTTATGTAATTTTTGTCCCCTGGACTCATGTAATGGAACACCATTTGATGTACTCTTATGTGGGCTTCTCCCTAAACTGTGTATGAGTCTTATGTATGGGTGATTATATATATATATATATATATATATATATATATATATATATATATATATATATATATATATATATATATATATATATATATGGTGATTATATATATATATATATGTATTTATGTATGTATGTTTAGTCTGTTTGCTGAATAACTCTATTTTGCAGGTTGTTGAATAACTCTATTTTGCAGGTTGTTGAATAAACTTTTAGGTATAAAACTAATAAGTTCTGTAAGTTGCTCATGTAAGCCCCAAGTCATGGAACATGAAGATGAGCTAAATCAATTACATTAAACTTTGTGGCTGTAGATGTTTGAGTGCGTAAGAGAAATGTGGATAGGAAGAGTAAACGTTTCCTACTTTATGAAGAGTCCACGTGAAGACCAGTTGTTAGGGTTTGAAGCGTTAGCAATTAATGGTGCCATGTGTAGTTTATTTCCTTGTGTGGAAGGTTATATAGAACAGATAACCATGACCCCTTGTAAGGTTTCAACACCATGGCATGGTTAAGCTATGTAACAACAACTCAAAACCTAAGTAGTAAAAAAGTGGATCATACATGGATGTATAGCATCAATCTTGGTTGTAGCAGGGGTGAGTCTCTTCTGCACACTCTTAGTTCTCAATTACATTTCTTTAAAGTAACCACGCATAGTTACAACAAAAGTGCGCCTCTCTTGTATACTCGGAGTATCATGTTGGAAGCCTAGTGTTAAAACCTTCCCCTTAGCTTATGATATGCATGCACATATACATTTGACACTCTGCCCCTCATTCTCTATCTTAAGTTTCCTTGAGGTTTAAGATATGCTTCCACGTGTTAGTCCAATTTTAGTAATTCCAACAATTAGTTAATTAAGTCTACCATCATGATTCGGTCCAGTCTCGGGCTGAATTGGGGTGTTACAGTTTGGTAGCATGATTGGATGTAATAGATCAACAAGATGATCGATTGCCAAATGTCCCTTTGAAGTTAATAGAACTTTAAGATTGGGGCTTATGGGAATTTGGTCATTTGATCGGTTGATTGTTTAACTGCCGATCGTTGTATAGAAATGAAATTGTTAAAACCCTCACCCCCAAATTGACTAATCACCTCACTATTGCCAATCGCCATCGTCACTGCCACCGAAACAGCCACCAAATGCCATCATGCTTGTTGCCAATCGTAGCTGTCATTGAAAAACTACCAATTGCCAACAAACTTTTTCAGCTCATCCTTCAGTATGTTGTGAGATCCCTCAACTTAATCCCACATCTAAAAACTACTGGGAGAAGATCCTGTTTATAATTGAGAATGGACTATAGATCTTTAACTTGGGTTAACCATTTTAAAGAAATGACTTAGGCCCATTACGTTGCACTTTGGGCGGGGTCGTTACAGGTGGTATCAGAGCACGGTTTCCCAGAAGCTCACATTTTATAACTCAAGTGCGTTGTTGAAAAGTCCAATAATTATCTTTTCCCATTGTGTTGTGTTATTAATTAACAAAGTTATTCGCTAATAAATTAAAGTCAAAACTGAAACAAGAACATATAAATGAACCATGATGGTTCAACGTTTCAGGTGGTAGGCACTTGTAGATAGGAAAACCGATCTACTCCATCGAATTTGAACACGGAGAATGTGTTGGCCCAAATCCTGATAGCCATACAGGGACTAGCGTAAGCTTCAGAAAATACAAATTTTGTGGTTCAAAATATTGTTCAGCGGTTACCGGGAGTGGTAGCAAGGAATGGAGCCTCAAACTCGGCAGCGGGTCCCATAATCACCCCAGATGGTGGTCAAGGGAGTGCCCAAGGACAGGCAGCAGTGAGTCCCAGAATCACCCCAGATGGTGGTCAGGGGAGTGGCCAAGGACGGGCAGAGTTAGCAGACCCGGGCGAGCAAGGGGAGCATCCAAGCCCAGCTACCGAAAAACGTTTAGGGCATTGTCTATGCCCCACCGCCATCGAGTGAGATTGGCAACATGCATGCTTCAAGAGGAAGCATCAGTACTTGTGGAAATCCATGGAGAAAACCACATTCCATCGACGTGAGATTTCTTCCATCACGTGAGATT
>JAURVB010004450.1:0-14600 GCA_033002965.1 Piper betle
GGGTGTTACATCTCGTCTCACTGAAAACTCGATAAAACTATATATATAGGCCTGGGAAGGGATTCATATAATAGGCCCGAAGGCAACTTGTGGTGGATCTTGTTTTCGAAATCATCCTCGAGGGATCTCATCCTCGAGGGGTTATTAATCCGGAAAATATTCGGTTAAATGACCCGAGTTAAGTGGGATCCAATAAAACACCACTTAACCCGTCCTGCAAATAATAACATAAACATACAATAGAAAAGCGTAAAACAAGACGAGTCCTAAACGGACCTGGTGGAAGCTCCAAGCGTGTCATCGCGCCTAGGCGGCGAGCTCCTACTTCGTACCTACACATCAAAACTAGATACTAACGCCCGCTAACTAAATGATGCATCAAACTCAACAAACATCACACAATATGAATAACATCCATCAACATAACAATCAGAAAATCATAAAACTAATTAATCCTAGCTCATCCTATTCATACTAATTTTATTATATTTTCCTAAGTTACATTACTCGATTAGCATGCTCAACTCGATCTACCTCATAAGATTACTTATTATTCATTCTCCCTTAATCTCATCATACAACTTATCATTTCATCCCTAATTAGTCATTAATCACCTCATGTAACTTATCACTATCAATCACATCAATAAATCAATCCTACAATAAATCAATCCTAGCATGCTGTGCTAGCACTCATCATCAATTTTAAATAAATCGATCGGAGGTAATTATACCTCACGTCGTCGGCGATCGGCGATCGGCGACGGTTCTGCCGCGCGTCTCGGAGCTCAAATTCGGCGCTCATCGGCGTCCGAAGCTCGATCGGGCTCCACTGGGCGAGCCCCGCGGAAGATCCGGTGAATTCTGGCGAATTCCAGAAATTCCGATTTTTCCGGCGGTTTTCCGGCCGCTACTGGCGGTTTTCCGGCGGCTTCCGGTGGTTTCCCGGCGACAATCGCCGGCGGCGTCTACTAGTCGGAAAGGGGTCGTGTTGGGTACCCTCGGAACCGGCTCGGCGAGCCCGACTCATCTATGGCCTCAACATGGTCGACGGAGTTGGCGGCTCGCCGGAAAATGGCCAAAACAGTGGTGGCGGCGGTGGGTGACTCGATCCGGCCGGGATGGGCGGCGCTGGCCTCCGTTCTGGTCGGGGACAGTCGTGGGTTGGTCGGAGACGTCGAGGTGACCACTCGATCACGGCGGCGACGGTCGCCGGCGGCGGAATCGGCAACGTGACCGCAACACGGCCGCGGCGTCGCGGCGCGGTTTCCTCGCGTCGCGGCGGTCCGATGGGGGCCGGAACTGGTCGGGGCGGCAGGGCGACGCCGTGGCCGGGCTGGGCGGCGTCGGTCGACGGCCAGGCGGCGCCGGCCGTGGCGGCGGTGGCGCGCGAACAGGGGCGGCGCGGCGAGGGTTTGGGCGCGGGGGAAGAAAATTTCGGGGTGAAAATGGGTGGCAAACTCGTAAATAATACTTGACTCGTCTCCGGCTCGAGTCAAGTATCATAACTAACTCGTATTAAATCCTAAAAAATTTCATAAAAATCGGGAAAAATCCCGTAAAATCAAACAACACCAAAAAAATTATAATGACATGCTCTAGAACTATCAACCCACCCAAACTGCCCGAACGCGTCCTAACGCGGTAAACGGCCTAATACTAATTCTACGATCCACTATATATAAAAATAAAAAAAAATGACTGGCATACTCTCATATATCTGATAACTCATTCTGTTCTGCTGTATTCATGACGTTATCATCATATATTTGGGTACGCATGACCCTCATAGCTCATACACGCGACCGGCGTCGGCTCGGTACACGTGTCCTGAAACTGACTCAACTCGAAAAATAACGGTCGACCCGACCGGTTCTGAATATAAAACCCTAACTCGAATCGTGGGTTTTACAGTTCCATTCCCGAGGGATCCTGACAACTCCGCGTTTGAGTTCCTCACACCCGGAGAACGTGGAGGTTTACGGGTACTGTTTAGTACAGCGCATGTCCGGACTTGTGGTTCAAAGGGTACTAAAGGCGACTGCCTGAGAGTACTCGGCCTTCGTGCTCAAGGCCAGGAGAGATATGGAGGTTCGGAGAGGGCTTAGGATAAAGTTTCATGAGAAGTACTGAAAAAGAAGTGCTGAGAGTAGCACAGTACCAGCAGCAGAGCAGTAAGTTCGGGATGCTACCGGGTCTGCAGCCCAGTGGCTCCTCAGTAGTGCCCTTCAGAGTGTTCTTGAGGAAGTATATGGTTTTCTTTCAGATGAGAGTTTGCTCTCATAGCCAGTTTGTTATAGTTATTTTATTTTTCGGACCAGTAACACTTGTTACTGACGTGTTTTTATACTATATGTAGGTAATAATCACGAGTTGCAGAAGCCAGCTTGGACGGAGGAGCACTGTAGTCGCTTGCACACATGTCAGTTGATTGAGCGTTTATATTTTATTTATGATGCTATTATATTGTGAATGTTGTGAAATGCTAAGATATGATTAAATGTTTGAGACACGATGATGTGACATGATTAAATGTTAAGACACGATAGAATGTGAACATGATCAGAGATGCGCAGCGGAAGCGTAGTGGGTGGAAACCCCAGCTTCAGAATGAATTCCTAATATATTAGATTTTGTGTGAATGAAATCATGGATGCATGTGTATATATTTATACATATATATTATTTTGACAGGGTGGGCCCATAATTGCACTTTTAGGGGAGACCCTGTTAGTTTTACTTCAGAATTTTCATCGATTTTGCTCGTAATTGTGATGGTGTGAAATTTAATTTGTATGTCATTCATGTAGTGCCATGTTAGGATTTTGTGCATGCATTCATTCATGACAGAACGTATCTTCATCTTAAGACGCCGAGATTGGATCCGCACGAGTTAGGTTCGCATTAGCCGACCTAACCGGGGCCTGTAACATGCCGGTTCGGTTCACGAGCGTGAACCGGATTTGGGGTGTTACACGGTAGCTAGACACGAACACGGGTTTGGGCATGACCATGGACTGTTGGGCACGTGAAAAGGGTTGGGTAGGTTAGACACGAATGCGGGCAGGAGAACGCGAACACGGGTATACTAGTTCAATGGGGGCGGGTGGTGCTCGTCGTTGAAAAATGTTGACTATGGCTCGGCTGGGGTCGTCACCAGTTGGGATCGATGGCCAAGGCAACAAGGATCATAGTGGTGGTGGTAGTGATCGGTGGAGTCCAACTGGCTACTGGTGAGAAAAATGGCCGAAAAGGGAGCAAAATTATTGTCAAGGGCAACGGCGATCGTGGCTAGGGTGGTGATCATGGGTAGTTTCAAAATGAAGATTTCGACGAAGGTAATCTACTGGGTGGCCAGATCGTCCAAAGGTGACTCGTCGAAGCTCAAAAATGGCTCGAATGTGTGGCGGCAATGATGGAAACTAACTACAAAAATGGCTGGGGTGCCAGTCTGGTGGCCGGAGGCGAGCTAGAGACTTGCCAACAGCACTGGGGGTAAAACTCCGAAAATCAATGAAAATCTCTGAAAAATAATTGGATAAAGCTAGAGTTGACGTGAACAGTTGTAATCTTGCCACATGGCACATTCTAAAACGTCCAACAACTCATTGTCTAGTGGGGCTCACCTATAGGTATATGCAATATATATATATATATATATACAGAAAGCTTGAATCGAGATTGTCCAAAGTCAAAACTAACTTGAGTCCTAAAAGTGACTCTATGACTGAGAATTAAGGTAAGAAGGCTAAATGTGTCTCGAACCCTCAACTCATTCGAGGAAAAATCTATAACTGAATCAAGCTGGGCCCACACGGACACAATCTGGTAGTCCAAAATATCTGAGATGCATGAAAATGAGATACCCTAAAAATCATAAATGAATACTATATGCTACAACAATCTAGAGCTAAGCCTAAAACCCTCGCTAACCTATAAAAATCATATGTATACCTCGCATAAACATTAATAATTATGCTATACAGTAGCGTAACTCAAGCTATTATCTACATGTCAGCATACTCAACAATCATAATATGCTCATATGGCTATATATGTCTCATATTCATGGTCTGAAAATTGATATGGCTCGAACTTTCTCGAACTGATTCGAAACTAGCCCAAACCAGGTAAACTATAAATAGATAAAACTTTAACCCGAAGACTGAATTTTACACCTATCTTCAAGTGGTACAACAAACTCCCTTTATTAATTTTCTGATTGGTGTAAATTACTTTAATTAATATAAATTAACTTAATTAATATAATTATTTTTTAAAACACCACTAATTAAAATAATTTATACCAATTAAAAAAAGTCCCAATGGAATTTGCTGCAGGACTTAGCTGCAGTGAATCCCTAGCCCTTTAAGAGTGGTTTTTACAAACAAAAATCTTTAATTTAGTTTTTATGGAGTTAAATGCAGCATTATTCTAGGTTAATCAAGTAGTGAGTCCGACGTGGACAGATAATCATTTTCTGATGGCACTATTAGTAAATAATACAAATTTCAAGACCATTTCCACATGATACAGATCCGATATTTCCTCCGGTCTATAAACATCCAACCTCCAATCCCCCATCTCTCCCATCTCCGGAGACCACCGCACCATAGCCGGCGACAATCGGAAAACCAGCGAAAGTGTAGAAGAGGTGAAGGTGAAGGAGGTGAGAAAATGAGGGAGATCTTGCACATACAAGGGGGTCAGTGCGGGAACCAGATCGGGGCCAAGTTCTGGGAGGTGATCTGCGACGAGCACGGCATCGACCACACTGGCAAGTACTCCGGCGACTCCGACCTGCAGCTCGAGCGCATCAATGTCTACTACAATGAGGCCAGCGGTGGTCGCTTCGTTCCCCGCGCCGTCCTCATGGATCTGGAGCCCGGCACCATGGATTCCGTCAGATCTGGCCCATACGGCCAGGTTTTCCGCCCGGACAACTTCGTTTTCGGCCAGTCCGGCGCCGGCAACAACTGGGCCAAGGGGCATTATACGGAGGGCGCCGAGCTCATCGACGCCGTGCTCGATGTTGTCCGCAAAGAGGCCGAGAACTGCGATTGCCTTCAAGGTATATAGATACATCACCGCTTTCGTTTGGATCTGAATTTTTATTGGACATTTGTTCAAGCATTTTGGTCGTAGTTTGTATGCATTGAATATAGACCGACATTTTGACAACCTTTTTGCTTTCAATGTTCCTGTCTATCACTCAGATCTGCTACCTCTTCGGTTTGTGTCGCTTGTCTCGGCACAAATGTAGTGTTCTGCTAAATGCATTAGATCTAATGCGAAATGTTGGCATGATTATGCTGTTTAATTTAGGTGAAATTTCTTATGAGAAATTCGTGTTTGGAGATTTTGTTCTGAGTTCTTACTTATAAATTTTGTGTTATTCGTTATATTCTTAAATTGTTTGATTCTGACATTTCACTCCGGTATTGTTTAAACTTGTAGCTACATCTGTTGGGGCTGATGTATGTTTCTCTCATGTGACGTTGAAATCTTTTTGTTTTATGAGAAAATGTGACTTATTGTATGGACTTGGCTTTTCTTTTAATGTCAAATAATATTTCAGGAACTGAGATTTTGGTTAGTAGTTGGTATAAGCTGATAATCCATATGGTTATCTGACTTGTTGTCATTCTCTATTGGTTAGTACTGAGGTTCCTAGTATTTGTTTGAATAAGCTGATTCTTACTGTTGAAGTGGTGCATTTGTTTATTCTCAATGTCACCATTTACTGGTGTATTTGTCTACATTCTTGCTATGTCAACGTGTTTTCATCTGTTTTTCTTGAATAAGAAAACTTTGTTTTATTGAATGTGTATAAGTCCTCTTGGTAGAGGGATATTAACCATTGTTCATTTGCCTTGGTCGTGTATCTGGAAATAAGTAGATCATTATCATCTCTTTTTCTTTGAATGCCTGATCTGAAGGCAACCATTTTAAGATTTGTTCTATATTTTATTCAGGTTTTCAAGTGTGTCATTCTTTGGGTGGTGGTACTGGTTCTGGCATGGGAACGCTTCTTATTTCGAAGATCAGGGAGGAATATCCAGACCGCATGATGCTTACCTTCTCTGTTTTCCCCTCGCCCTAAGGTTTCTGATACTGTTGTGGAGCCCTACAATGCCACTTTGTCTGTTCACCAGCTCGTTGAAAATGCTGATGAGTGTATGGTTCTTGACAACGAGGCTCTTTATGACATTTGCTTCCGAACGCTCAAGCTTGCAACTCCTACATGTGCGTATTTTTCTTTTGTATGAAAAATTAAAGCTGTTCTTTCTATGCTGTTATCATAATTCTTGTCTGATTGTGAAAATTTTGTTCTAATGCTGCCGCAGTTGGGGATCTTAACCACCTTATATCTGCCACAATGAGTGGGGTGACTTGCTGTCTTCGATTTCCAGGACAGCTTAATTCCGATCTGCGGAAGCTAGCTGTTAATCTCATCCCCTTCCCCAGATTGCATTTTTTCATGGTTGGCTTTGCTCCCTTGACTTCACGTGGCTCTCAGCAGTACAGAGCTCTCACAGTGCCGGAGCTCACACAGCAAATGTGGGATTCAAAGAACATGATGTGTGCAGCTGATCCGCGTCATGGTCGTTATCTCACTGCCTCTGCCATGTTTCGGGGAAAGATGAGCACTAAGGAAGTAGATGAACAAATGATCAATGTTCAGAACAAGAATTCATCTTATTTTGTGGAGTGGATTCCAAACAATGTGAAATCCAGCGTTTGTGACATTCCACCTAAGGGACTGAAAATGGCGTCCACCTTTATTGGTAATTCAACATCAATTCAAGAGATGTTCAGGAGAGTCAGCGAACAGTTCACTGCCATGTTCAGGAGGAAGGCTTTCTTGCACTGGTACACCGGTGAGGGAATGGACGAGATGGAGTTCACAGAAGCTGAAAGCAACATGAACGACTTGGTGGCAGAGTACCAGCAATACCAGGATGCCACGGCTGATGAATACGAGGAGGAGGAAGAAGAAGAGGAAAGTGAAGAAATTGTGCAGTGAGATAAATTTTTTTAATGAAAAATTCCCAATTGCATTGACTGTTGTGATTGTGATGTGAGTTTATGTACTTGTCTGATGATTTCGCATGAGAAACGATTTCTACTTCTGAATATGTTGGATTGTAAACCATAACGGTATGAACCTAAATGTTGTAGGTTGTGCATTGGTGTTGCTTTTCTCCGTTGTCTGTCGGGAATGGGTGTTGTTGGTTATGAAATGCATATTATCTCTGTTTTTCAATGAGGATTTTTGTGATGTTATCATGCTGCTACTTGTTCTTAGAGGTTGCGGATTACTTGCTATCAGATCATAGTTAAGTTTAAATTCAAATCAGTCTTGAAAAACCCTAATTGAAAACTTAGTTCACAAATCAATAATTTCAACTAAAATTCCACATTAGAACCACAGAAACCCGAAATACCTTGAACAAATGCCATCAACTCCACGACTGGTATACGTAATGTGGAAACTAAATTATGTAAAAATATTGTAAATAAGATTAGAAATACTAGAAAGTTGCTTACCGCTAGCGGCAAGAAACGTGAAAAATGAGCTCAAAGCTTTAAAAAAAAAAGGAAAAGAAGAAGAAAAAACAGCTCAGAGATGCGAAAGAAATAAGCTCAAAGAGATGGACAGCCGTTGACCAACACTTCTGAATATATATATATATATCAAGTAAGTATATTATCCTTTATTCTGTAGATGAAATGATTTTTTTGTACTAGTCCAACTCATATATAGTTAAAACCAACATTCATAAATCAGACCAAGAAGATTGTCTTAATTTCGCATGAACATTTCACAGCATATTTTGTAATCACCCCTCCTAAGAAAGAAAGAGCCCACAGAAGAACCCTAACTTAACACGCTCAATGAAGAACCCTCTTAAAAAATAGTTCACCGGCTCAATGAAGAACCCTAACTTAACACGCTGTTTACCAAAGCCCACAAACTCGACTCCGATTGCAACTCGCTGTTCGTACTAATCCAATCCCTACTCGTCTCCAACCGGCGATTCCCACCCACCCGAGTTCCCCGCCGGCGATCCACGCCGCCCATCCACCGCCAGGGTGCCGCTGCACCGGCCATCCGCCCCTTCCTCCTCTCCTCCTCTCCTCCTCTTCCAGGCACACTCTTCCAGCTTGACACTGCCGTCCCTCCTCTAAATTCGTCCCGAATTTTGTGCGCCAATTGAATCAAAAGAAAAAAGCGGAAAATTCGGCGGTGAGATGTTTCCCGGTTGAAACAACTATATATAATGTTTTAAAGACTTGTTCACTGTTTGCTGTGTTGAAATAATTTTCATTTTTTTTAAAAAAATTCTGATGAGGGCAACTTTAGCCTGATTTCCTATTGATGTGAAATTTCCATTTTTTTTGACTCTGTGAGGGGAAATTTAACACTGCTTTATCATAGCTGTTGTGAAAATTTTCACTTTTGACTCTGTGAAAGGTCAATGTAAAGCCTTCTGCTCTGCAATCGATGTGATAAACATTGTGCCAACCATGTTATTTGAGGGGTGTGAAGACGAACGGACTAATCCAATCGCTGTTTCGTCGGTTCTAAGGTTAAAAGACACGCGTGATGTTCCGATCTTCCTTGTCAAATAAATTTCTCTTGTTTTATCAAATCATGTCTCATGCTTGCCCTGCTCTCTTGTGCTCCCCTTTAAGGACATTTTAGTGGATTAAATAGCCGGATCTTCAATTCTCATTGGAAGAAATTAAAAACCAGGTTCCATTCTATTTTAGTTTCATTTGTTCATGCCCCTGCTGTTTTACTTTAGTTATATGGATTATGGCATTTTTTTTCCCATTATCTTGGCATCATTAGTTGACATTTTTTTAACTATGTTGTATATGGACGATTGATTGAGTTTGCACCTCTTGGCAGGAATGTTATTGAGAGGTGGAAATGCAGAGAAGAGTACTTATGTCCATTTTTTTTCGTGAGTCCACCTTGCAGCCATTCCAACACCTCCAATCCTCCTCTGTTGGCTATTATTCCGGAGATGGGGAAGCACCCTATGATGATGTGCCCAAACCAAGCCTTCCAAGGTCTCGGAAGCCATACCCAACTCCCATGAAGCTTCTTATACGAAGGGCAAAGGAAGATAAGATTGCAAGGAAAGAGAATCCCGTTAGGATACTTGAGCCTCCTGATAACGGTATTCTTGTCTCACAACTTGTGGAAGTTGCTCACCATGTCCACGGGGCAAGGCTGACTTTACTCAATGGACTGTCGGAGCTTGTCAATGTTGTGATCCCAGTTAAACGATGCAGGTCTCATTAAGTGGTAGCAAGTTTTTTCCTTAACAATGGGCATGATGAATGTTGTGTTTTAACACGGCTTGTCCCCTCTGCTCTTGGATTTTTTGACTCAATCAGGTTCTGCAGTGAAGTTCATATTGGCCAGTTGGGGCATGACGTAAGAAGTTGCCTGGGCGCTAGAAGTGGATCAAGGAGTGCAAAGCATGTTTGGAGAAAGGGTAAAGTTGAAGATGTCGTTTGCTTCCCGCACTGCTTCCATCTTCATGACAGGGTGGGTAAGCCGAGGATTGGTCACAAGGAGAGAGCCCAAGTACAAAGGGTACCGGCTATCTTGGAGCTGTGTATACAGGCCGGCCTTGACCTCGGGGAGTTCCCAACTGTGAGAAGAACCAAACCTGCTTACTCAATTGAAGGAAGGATAGTTGATTTTGAGCCTTCGGTTGAGGGTCCACTGGTTAGAGTAGAAAGTTTGCCCGTTCATTTCAGGGATGTAGAGAATGAAACGAACTTGAGCTCTGAGGAAGTTGCTACAGAAACTATGGAATCTTGGTTCAAAATGCGAGAAGGAGCTGAGTTAATGATGAAAAAATATGGGGTCTTAACCTGCGGATATTGTCCTGAGGTTCAAGTGGGTCCAAAGGGGCACAAAGTGAGAATGTGCAAGGCCGCAAAGCATCAGTCTCGGAATGGATTGCACGCATGGCAAGAAGCAACTATTGATGACCTTATTGGTCCCAATTATGTGTGGCATGTGCAGGACCCTGGACGACCAGCTTTAGCTAATGAAATGAAAAGATATTATGGCAAAGCCCCAGCCATAGTTGAGCTTTGTGTACAAGCTGGTGCGCCCATTCCTAAGAAGTACCAGAGCATGATGAGAGTAGACGTAGTGCACCCTGGTCGAGACGAAGTTGACCTTGTTGCATGAATGCATATATCATGAAGTGACCTCAACGTATTTTTGAGGTATGAAATTCTCATTACATGTTAGGTACCTTATTTTTTATGTGGCATCTCTGCTAGATTTTCATTCTTGATTCTTTGGTGATAGAAGGTTTGTCTGACGTAACTGCTTGTAATACTTGGACGAATGAATTGATGACTGTATTATACAATTTTTCTATTTGGTGTGTACCTGTGTTCCCTTGTTAAAATTTTTAATTCCGAATCAGGTAGTGGTGAGAATGCGATGGCCCATGAGGAATTGCTGCACGGACAGCAGTCGCATCCTGCTGCCAGAATGACAAGAGTTGTACTATGGTAATCTGGGACTTTCCATTTCCACATCCAGCAACAGAAGTTTACCTCCTTCATCGCCACGTTCCTTTAGGTGAATATACACACAGTTACAGTCACAATCAATCAGCCCAACCACCTCAAAAAAGATACGACTCCTACCGATCACAAGCATGGTGCATAAGGGAGAGGTTGAAGTGTTCCATCTTTACCTAAATTTGAAGACCACAATACTCAAAGGTATTGTCAATCCATTTTTTGGGTGGGTGAAAAATTTTCAGGTTGGGCGTTGTCAGTCAACTGCTAGCAATGAAAAGTCACTATTACATCATTATGTGCATACCAATATCTTTGAGTTTTAATCCCATATGATATGTAAGTCTTGCTTGAAAGAATACTTAAATGAAATTAGAATGAAAATTTTCGTTTGCTCAACTCATCATCTCATGGATGTAATGAGAATTTCATATTGTCTGCTAGTAAAAGGAAGCCTTTTTTTCACAGACCATCTAGGACTCTAATTCATAATTTATATCACGGTAATGTCATACATACAATGTATTTATAGTTGTCATTTGCTAGGGACTTTGCTTGAAGTACACATTTCTGTTTCCTACTTTGATGGATCAATGAACGTCAATTTTGTAAATCATGAGGTTAAGCCTTTTTTTAAAATTTCAGCATTTGCATCTGCTTGACGGCAATTAGAGGTTTTTTCTTATCTGTACCTACCAAGGGTTTTTTTTCAACGCTTGCTTACAAGGATTTTGATACAATTGACGACCTCGGCTCAAACAAGTTATTAGCTATATGTTGCATTTTAGTACAGTACTACACATTACTCGATTACCCAATTTGTGCAGAGAAGTGTGAATATTTCTATGGTCAGTATCACTTTTGATGATACTTTGGCTGTTAGAGATGTAAAAAATCCATAAATATGATATGCCTTCCAAACTACCATGATTTATTAAAAAAGAAGCTTAGTTGCTATGTAATGTAATGTAAAATTAGTTGCTCATATTTATGGATGACATTAGAAGCGTATCTGTGGACATCATCCAAAGTCTCAGAGCTGGTGCGGAACCACCTGAATAATTCGAACCCCTTGGACTTTTGATTGAGTGGACCTAAAAAGATTTGCGAGAGGGCCAGTGAACTCCTTACCGACCGACCGTTCGACCCAGTCAAAATGTCCGGTGACATGTTGTAATATCTACTGCTAAATATTTCGAAAGGATGGGCGAAATCGATAGCAATCAATCAATTCCAGTTTTTCTTTTTTCTTTTAACTTCAAATGAAACGTCATAGATACGTAATCAAACGTACGATTCTTTCAGAACTATGTGAATGGCCACTATAGATCAAAGTAGAGCAAAATATATTCTGGGTTTTGGAACATATAGAAGGTACGTCTTGCCACATTGTCAGTCGCCTCTGTATGAAATCTAGAAAATAAGGAGAACAACTCTAAAATCAATCTTTTTGGTTGTGCATGCACTTCACGCCCGCCTCTTGTATTAAAGCAAACTTAGCTCTTCATTCTAAAATACAAGTATATTAGCTGCTTTGCGTGATCTCATTTGGTTGATGTTCCTATATTTAATAACATCGAAAAAGTCACCCAATCATAATTAGTTTCGTCTAAGGAAGAGAATTATATATGCAGTAGGTGATGTTGTTGCATTGGAGTCACCGAAGACAACCAATTAAATACAGAGTTTTATGTTTGGTTGTCACAAAAATAATGTAAATAAAATATAATATAAATAAAATGAGCTAAAATGCCACGAAAATTTTGTATTTTTTTTTACATATTTGAATAATAAAAAAATAAGTACTTCTTCTCGTGTGCATGTTTCAAGTGCCTCCCAAAAAAATTTTGAATTTTTTTATTTTTCATAAAAAAATATTACTCTGTAAAATTTTTAAATATACTTATTTTGACTAAAATTAAAAATTTTTGATTAAATTTCAACACAACCAAACATAAGAAAATTTGTAACTTCCAAATTTTATATTTCTTTGGTATAACTTAATCCTAAATTAAATAATGAAACACTAGGTGGACAATATTGCAACACTTGGAAAATGATCAAATTTTAACTTCATGTGAGATTATGATCAATCAGCGGAGTAAAAACTAAAAACCTAATCTGTGCTCTTGATTTGAGACAAAAAAGTCTGGTCCTTCACTTGGGGGACTAATCTTGTGGAAGGTTGGAACAAAATTTTACGTCAGCGCTTACATGAAGAGTACCTCAGTCTTTCAATACACGAGTGTTGACAAGATCAATAATATACATATATACATATATATGTTGCGTTCATCTTTACCTTTTCTAATACTTGGTAGGTTGGTAAGAAGGTGTCGACCCTTTATCTAAGTGTGATCTCTTCTCTGTCCATGCATCTATAAAAGGTGTTGGACATGGATGAGATGCTGGTGGGTGAATCATGAATCGGGTAGCTTGGGAGTTTTGAGCCTTTGGCATAGAAAAAAAAATGGGGAGAGCTCCTTGTTGTGAAAAGGTCGGACTCAAGAGAGGTCCATGGACACCAGAAGAAGATCTGGTTCTCATGGCCTATATTCACAAGTACGGGCATGACAACTGGAGAGCTCTTCCAAAACATGCAGGTCTCTCCCTAACTCTTCTAGCTAGCTCTTATCTTTTTACCAGTCTTTAACAGCCATAAAAGATTCAATATCAGATGTTGGCGTGGAATTTAGATAACGCAGATCAGTGACTGTTGCTTGGTATGGTGTCTTCCAACTAGTGCTATATCGTAAGCAATTGAGACCTCACAAAAGTACCAGAGTTGGGCTGGAAGCTTAAACTGTTTGAAAGATTTGATTGCAATACTATCCAACTCCAGAATTCCAATCGACCATGTTTCCAACTTTAATTTTCAGGGCTGCTGCGTTGTGGGAAGAGCTGCCGATTGAGATGGATCAACTACCTTCGCCCTGATATCAAGCGTGGGAACTTCACTCCCGACGAAGAAGAAATCATCATCAAGCTGCATGGCACGCTAGGCAACAAGTAAAACTAGTGATTATCTTAAATTTATCCACCTATTGCAATAATATTGCTTGGAAACATCTCTGTTTGTTTGATATACATGTTGTAATGAACGGTAATATGTACATTCTAATACGTGTTGTGTATGAATTTTGGTGTAGGTGGTCGAAGATAGCAGCTCGGCTGCCGGGGAGAACTGATAATGAGATCAAGAACGTATGGCATACACACTTGAAGAAAAGACTACAACCAAAAGGCCATAACGCTACTCCTTCGCCCAAGAAGACTAGTTCATGGGATTCATCTTTGTCGACGGCTGGATCGTCTTTGTCGAGTTTGAATCAATGTGATGAAACCCAATTAAAAGAAAAACAGACCGATATGAATCATATTCCTCGGTTAACTGTTGGAAAGGTGATTAGAACAGATCATGGAAAGAAGGATGAGAATGAGAAGTGTGCACTATCAGATGAGCCGGACATTGAAATCCCAGTTGAACCTGACCAGTTAGACCTTACTCGGGAAATGTTAGATGAATGGTCTTCATCATCTGAGGAGGAAATTTTCAACAAGCAAATGACAGAATATGCTGATTCTTCTTCTAAACATCACCATGAAACTAAGGCATCAATAAGACATTCACCATCCTTTTACTCCACCTCCACCTTGAATTCTTATGAAGCAATTAGCTCCAGCACGGGTCAATTTCATCTGATGATGAATATTTCACCTACCATCTTAGATGGCCATGATGTTGGGAAGGATATGAATGAATGGTCAGATGAATCCAACTTTGCTGACATGATTTGGGACTCATTGGAAGATGACATGAGAATATCCCAGCCATCTGATCTTTGTCCAAAGAGTGAGCCATATGACCAACAAAACTCAAGTGTAAAAGGAGGAGAATCCAAAGTGGTTGGTGGTAAAAGGTTGGTGTTAGAGTTAGTAAATGAGCTTGAGTTAAGCAGTGCAAGTGTAGAAAATGAACTTGAGTTAAGCAGTGCAAGTGGTGAGCATGGTGAGTATAAATCATATCTAG
>JAURVB010004451.1:0-12288 GCA_033002965.1 Piper betle
AATGGAAGGCTTGATCATCGTCAATATTAAAGGTTGCAACTTCAAAGGCTCAAATCTATCTTCACCTCGAGTGAATGTTGGATTAGCATTTAGCAGGTGTAAATACTCTACTTTCTCCTCATCACCAGAATCATTAACATCAGAAACTAGTACGGCTACTAAAGGATCAATGCGATACATTTCCTCAAACATAGCTGATAAAGGAGAATGATTTGCATCAACATAAAAATAATCGTCTACTGGTTCTGGATACTGCATAGCCTTAAAAACATTAAAGACCACCTCTTCATTATTTACTCTCAATATCAATTCACCAGCAGCTACATCAATCAATGTCCTCCCATTGCAAAAGAAGGCATGCCAACTATAATGGATACATTTGACTCTTCCTTCATATCCTCAATCACAAAATCAACTGGGAATATAAATCTATCCATCTTAACAAGTATATTTTTAATCTCCCCTTCTGGAAAAATATAGGAGCAGTCAGCCAATTACAGATTAATCGTGCTGCCTTTTAATTCCCTCAAACCTAACTTTTTGTATATAGAAAAAAAGGCATCAAATTAATGCTTGCATCTAAGTCACATAATGCTTTACAACAAAAATTTGGGCCTATGGCACAAGAAATAGTAAACAACCTTGAGTTTTTGAGCCTTGGTGGAAACTTCCTTTGTAGTACAACACTACACTCTTCATTAGGGGCAATTGTTTCAAACTCCTCCAACTTTTTTTCTTAGATAATATTTGTTTCAAGAATTTAGCATAGCTTGGCATCTTCTCCAGAGCTTCAACAAATAGAATATTTATAGAAAGCTTCTTAAATACCTCCAAAATTTGCTGAAATTTGTTGTCTTGTTTACTTTTCTGTAGTCTCTCAGGATATAGAACTTTTGAGAACTGGTTATATTAAGCAAATGAACCCTTAGGTGGTAGGGCTTCTACCACTACATCATTGTTTTCTTCATTTTCGTTCAACTGCCTTTGGGTTAGCCATAGGAATTAGTGTCTTTTGATTGTGAGGATTTTCTAATTCCTTAGCACTTCTCAATGTAATGACTTTACATTCTTTACCCTATTCCCTAGGATTTTGAGTATTACTCGGGAGTCCACCTTGTGGCCTATTACTCATTGCATTAGCAATCTGACCCATTTGAGTTTCCAAATTCCTCATGGAAGCCTACTGACTTTGCATAAATTGCGTGAACATTTCCTCCATAGTTGGTTTCTTTCCCGAGGTTGTACTTTATTTTGATGAAAACCTGGAGGAGCTTTTTGTTGTGGACCTGGCGTTTAGGCTTGGTTGCCTCCCCATGCAAAGTTCGGATGATTCCTCCAGCCTGGGTTGTAAGTATTGGAATAAGGATTGTTTTGCTGTCTAGTATAGCTTTTAAGAAAATTTACTGATTCAGGATTATTGACACCGTGCTCAGTAAGATGTCCTTCATCACACCATTCACACTTAATTGCAATCATTTTCACTGAATATACATTACAATTCATCCCTAAAGTTTGCATTTATTTTGACAGAGCAGCTACTTGTGCAAATAAAGCGGTCAATGTGTCCACTTCAAAAAATACCTCCACTCTTCTTCCTCATTGCTCTGTCCTGCCTCATCTAATAATGGTTAAATGCCAGCTTTTCAAATAATTCATTAGCTTCTCTATATGATTTGCTCATGAGAGATCCCATGGTAGCAGTATCTACAATGGATTTAGTTTGTCCATGGAGTCCATTATAAAATGTTTGAATTTAAACCCATGAGGGAATTCTATGGTATGGACACTTCCTTAGTAAATCCTTGAACCTCTCTCATGCATCATAAAGCGATTCATTATCTAACTGCACAAAATAAGTAATATCATTACGAAAATTGACAATTTTAGACAATGGAAAGTATTTAAGCAAAAACATTCTTGCTAATTCAACCCAAGTGGTGATAGAATTAGGTGCTTGTGAATTCAACCATAATCTTACATTTTTGGTTAAAGAATATGGAAATAATCGAAGCCAGATAGCTTCCTGAGATACTTAATTCATTTTAAATGAATCACAAATAGCAATAAAATTGAGTAAGTGAGTATGGGGATCTTCATGCGCCAATCCTGCAAATTGTCCCACAGTTGCAGCATTTGAAACATCACTGGTTTCAACTCAAAGCTATTTGCTTCAATCAGTGACCTGAAAAATGCTTGAATTTAATCTGTCTAAAATAGGAAGAGCAAACTCTTCCAGAGCTTTTGTGTCATCATCATTGACTGCCGATGGAAGATTATTTTTCTTTTGCTTGCTCTCTGAACTCTAGCTTCTTGGCATAGTCGCAGACAAGTTCTCTCGATTTCTGGGTTATATGGCTCTAAATCCTGATTACCTTCTCCTTACATGCACTACACAATACCTAATTAAAAAAACTTAAGAAGAGATGAGAACAATTTAAGCAAACAATCAAACTAATTTCGATAAAATCAAATTCATGTTTAATTTCCAGGCAACGACGCCAATGTACTTTATGTAACGATCGCCTGTTTCGAGCAACTAACCAAGTGTTATTATATGAAACTAAGTGTCTCATAAATTAATTTTCTATTAATTTTCAAGATTTTAAATAAATCCATAACAATAAATTTAATATACAAATGTTTGGAATAATCTAAGCCTTATAAACTGAACAAAAATCCCACTGTCATGCAAACAATCTCGAAAAAGAATAGTCTAATAATAGACTCCTCCAGTTGTCTTGACTCTACCCATCCTTCCATACTCATACCTTCAAAGGTAATTCCGTGTTAGTGATAAAATCACTAAGTACTGTAATTACAAGAAATAATTAATATATTCCACAACATTTAAATTACTTATTTTAGTGATTATTAGCCTTTGCTGAGCTCTTAATATGCTGGGAGAGTTGCCGCCCATCTAGCAACAATCCCATGTATGTGCACACACGCTACGTGGCCCTCGGCATATAGTTACCGATATTTGCCATTGACTCATCCTCTTGGTATCACAAGTGCATAATGAGCCGTCTTGCACTACTGCGCCCTGCCACCCCTTTCGGCATGGGGGCAGGTATTTGATCATTCAAGGGGTGTTGCCCTGTGTTCGATTGAGTCAATTCATTGACCCCAATTATGCTCGGCGCATGGTAGTCAAATATGAACTCAAGTAGACCAAGGCTCCCACATAGTAATTTTTTAAGGGTGCTGCCTTGTGTTGGACTGAGCCAATTCTTTGACCCTAGTTGCGCTCAGTGTATGGTGATCGATTGTGGACTTAAGCTGACCAAAACTCCCAAATCGAAATATATAACATTTCAAATAATTATACGAACCTGAAATTGTGATGAGGTACCCGCAACTATGACACATGATCTTAATATAGATATAATTTTTCTAAAGTCAAATGTGCTCACAAGTTATTCAGAGTATGTTTCATTTAACAACATAATATTCCTTTATGTAGAAGAATATGTTTGGAATTCAAGAAGTCATTACATTAAATTTTATAAATATGTGTGGAATTTAAAAAGTCATTTGTATGATAATATAAAGTCACAAAGTAATTATTAAGTTAATACAAATGAATGTTAAATCCTTAAAATATTATAAATATCATTATACCGATATACTAAAGGTCAAAATTGATAATTTATAATATTAATTTTTTTAAGAATTAATTTAATTAAATAATATTTATGATTCGTTTTAAGATTTACAAAACCCTAAATAAAATAACTTAATTATTTTTTTCAGGGTTTTACACTTTATAAGACCGCACATATAATGTGGATAAGTTAATAAAATTTTCTTGTAATTTTGTAATATGACCCTTTCCTCCCTCTTAAAAGTTGGAAACCCTTTCTTTTCCAATAGTCATTATCATTAAAAGTCTAGCACAACCCAAGTGTAACATGATGGAACAAAATCATTTCTTCAAAAGTTAGTTAAATAAGTTGAAGATCAATTGTTACATCTTCACTAACAAACTAGGCCTAAGTTTGCCAACAGGTTTGAGTAAACCGAGTATCCAACTCGAACCAACCAAAAAATACAAGGTTTGAGTCGAGCTATATCCAATTCGGGTCTTGATTAGTACTTGTTTCATATTGGGTTTGAGTTTGGATCTTAAAAAGCCTAACCAGAAAAAATATTTAATTTTTGTTTTAAATTTTTTTATATTATAAATAAAAAAATCTTAAAATATTTAAAATTTTGTACATTTTTTTATGTAAATGTATGTAATATATTTAAAATGTTCCGATTGGGCTTGGGTTAGTTCATACATTTTTTGATTTAACATGAGAGTCATTTCTCATGCATTAGTTTGATTATTTAGTTATTTTTAAACTAGTAACACTAATTACTGACTTTCCATAATGACTGAGCGCTGTTGGGACCACAGAGGAGCATGATGCAACGTGCAAACATGTACTTGCCAAGAAAGAATGAGAATAGAATGTGATGAATTAATGTGTATGGTTGTGGATAAAATGTGCTAATGTTTTATTGGAGGGAATGTTGTGTGAAATTAATGATATGATTTGTGTGTCCGCTGGTGGGGTCGGGCACCCGTTGGTGGGCAGGGGGAGGGGGTGGGGGTGTTGGTGGTGCGGGGTGCCAGCTCGGGGCGACGGGCGCTGGCCAGGCGGGGGAGGGGGTGGTGGCCGGGGCCCCGGTTGGGGGGCGGCACAGCGGTGGGCGGTGGCGCGGTGGGGCGGGGCGATCGCGGGTGGGATGGGCAGGTCTGGCGGGTCAGGCAGGCGGGCAGACGGGTCCATCAGTGAGGGGGTGGGGAAATAAACGAGAGCCACTGGATTTTGATCCAGCGGCTCTTGTTGGTGCAACGTATAGTGCACTGCAAAAGCATGCAGCGCACCATAGATTTGTTGTATATATATATATATATATATATATATATATATATTGTACATATTTATCCAGTTATGTGGATAATATTTATCCGATTATGTGACAGTACTCAGCCACTTACGTGGATGACTTCCTACATATTATAAGAGAATTGGTCATACAGTTCCAAAACTACCGGAGAAAGAATTGCCAGAAGAAGAGGTAGACATTGTTCTACAGCCGTTGGAGGAAATCTCTCACTCAGGAGTTATCCCAATTTTATAAAAATCGGGTGTTATTCCTGAAGTAGGGGGGTTTGTACGCTAAAGGAAAAATATTTTGTCATACAGAAGAAAAGCCGAGGGAGGAGCCCCTCGCCGGAGATGCTCCGATGACCCTCGCCAACACCCGATCACTACCCCTGCCACGACCATGAATCCTTGCCCAAGATCTAAACTTTCCACTTGCCAGAGCCACCGGTGAAGGAGTCATGCTACCGACGTGCTGCCGTGAGAAGGGCCCAAGCCCCGATGCGGGAGTCTGCCATCGCTGGAACAAGAGTGCTAGAGTCCAACATCTTGCCAATGCCGAGGAGTCGCTACTCACTATCTTTCTAATTAGCCAAGGAGAGGAGGTCTAATGCCTTGCCTCATTGGAATTGTTTCAAGGAAATACGCTCATACCTTGCCATTGCCATAGCCACCGTGGAAAGCCGGAGTTCACTGCTGCTGTGGAGTGCTACCAAGATCGCCACAACCCTGGAGTCCAGCCCCATTGTTATTGTGCAACCTCGCTGAAATCCTCATTGTGCCAAGAATTCCAGAAGAATTGTTGCTGGTGCATGACTGTCATAAAAAATAGGGGAGAAGCAAGGAGTTGCTATCATCCAGACCAAAGCCGACAACAAAAGCTGCTCTTTGCCGGAGTTACCGCAATGCTAATGTTGCCTCGCTGCAACAGATTTAAACCATAAGAAGTTTTGTTTGTTTATAATTTTGCAGGGCTCGGATGAAGAGGACGTCCGTTGCTGCTATCCCGCTTGGAGTTGCTGCTCTTTTCCTTGCCGCCACTTTATGGTTGGATCGCTAGAGAAGATAGAGCCGTCCTCATCACCGTGAAGGAGCCGCTGCATCGCCCTAAAGGAGTCGTAGGAAAGTTCCCTTCCCTCCCCTGGTTGTTGTTTTTGGAGTTTAGTTGCAGCCACGAAGGAAAGGAATCCATGTTCATTGTTTCAGACTTCTTGGATACTTTCCAACCAGTTCCGGTCCCTCCTGGCCCCGTCACGAGGTTCAGAGTGAAGGCGGAGAAGTGATCTACAAACCCAAGTCGAGAGCCGCCGAAGTTTGTCACCGAGGTCGCCGAAAAACATCGGGAAGCGAGGAAGTTGCTGGCCAAAAAGCAGAAAACAGAGTAGCGAACAGTGGATTTCTTGGATTATTTCCGACCAGTGCCGGTCGTTCCCAGCCCTTCCGTTGTGATCAATTGAAGATGATGGAATGATATAGAAACCCAAATGGAGATCCACCGAATTTCAACGCCGAGGTCACCAGAAAAAATTGAGAAGTGACCGATCGGAGCAGCATCACACAAAAGTGTAGAAAAGTGTCTAACTTTCCGGCCTCCGATCGACCGACTAGAGCCACCACTGACAGTTGAACCACCGTCAAGAGACCCATAGGTCTGTGATCTACAGTTCTGGGCAATCTCTGCCACCTTCAGCTGCCGGAAAAGCCCCCGCCAAAGCCACCAAAACCACCATTGCACCACCGTTGCAGCCGAGTTGTCAGACCTGTTTACTGCTGACCGCATTCACTCTTGTTGTGTCCGAGACCAAATCCTTCTCCCCAGTCCACGTCTGCGAAGGCCAGACCATGACCAGTTACAAAACCGCGACCCCGATTGGAGCTGGTGTACCGTACACCACCCCTAGACTAGCGCACACAGAAAGAAAGGAAGCTGACGTACGCCATCCCGTCCGATCCAGCATTTGTTTGGTTTAAATCAACCCAGAACGGCCTGAGCCTATCAACAATCTAGAAATAATTTGAAAGCCTTCAAGACCGATCAGGGCAAATGTATCTATCAATACTATCTCTTAGCGCGACAAGGGCACCTTGGTCCCACTGCACCTTCAAACCTGAATCACACAAGAACCAATTCGAAGGGGCAAACGATCCCGCACCCGAACAATATATACTATTTGTTATTTACAGGGTGGTCCATCTTGTTTTTTTAGGGGAAATTCTGTCCATTTTGTTTTAAAAATCGTTATTTTTTAGACTTTTAATGAGTTGTTCTGTTTTGAATATAGATTACATATTATATCATTTATCTTGAATAATTGAGCCTAAACATCTCCTCCATACAGTGAACGTTTCCATCACTATCTTAAGACATTGAGAGTAGATCTGAATTGGCTTGACCGAATTAATTATGTTTTAGTCGCCCATGGTATTTTCGATTCAATTTATAAGTGAGCCGGATTGGGGTATTATAGTCCGATCTAATTAATACAAACTAATGAATTCAAACACCTCTTAAAAATGATTAAGTAAGTTGAACAAGAATAATTAATTTATAATATAATACTCTCATAATTTAAAGAAATCCTACAGATAGTATTAAAATTTTAAATATAAATTAAGCTCCAAATTATAATTTTAAACTTTTATTATTTAAATAAATACTGTAAATAATACTAAAAAATTAATGATTTTATTAGACGGTGCGTCGTGCGGGCAAATGACCGATTAGATGGTTTTTTCCACAGAGTGGAAGTCAGCTTGTTTGCGAGTAGGAAAGGCCGAGACATTTTGGGGTTTCAGTTTCATGCGAAGGTCATAGATTGTGCTAGCGGCCGACACATCTTCTCGTGTTTTGAATGAGCTCGCGGGATAAGTGTGAGCAGCGATGCAAGAGCATGAATGCTTCCAACCGGACTACATCCCTCACCGAACTGACCCGCCCTATTTGTTGCGAACTTGTTAATTTCATCCGCATGGCACCGTTTACAGTCTAACTGTATACCTACATTCCAAAAGATTTTTGAACTGATATACGTGAATCTCATTCCGTCATCTCATTATAATTTGTAAGTCAGTTCTATTGTGGATCAGAAGCCCAGATAGGGAAGGAAAATTATATGCATGTTCAATTTAACATTGATGTATGTACGGTCTCGAAGCCACCACTTATATATGAATTGTTACTATCCCACATTTCGAAAATCACCTTTCGGAATACCTAATCTTGAGCTTCAATTGTTCGGGAAAAAAATCTCGTGCTTCAATTTAGGCATTGACATATAGTGTTTGTTGGCATTAAACATCTTATTGTTGTCATTTATTTAATAAAAAACTAATATTTTTTTCGATATTTACCAGTACTAGGCACAAAATGTTTAGCGTGGTAACCGAATTTTCCTCGCCTTTGAATTGACTCCATGTGTAAAGTATATTTGAGATTGACTGAGGCTTAGGAGTCGATTCAATTATAATTTCTTTAGAACCATTTACTTTAAAAAAAGTGCTTTTAGAGCTAGAATGTTTTAAGTTGGCATAACATTGTGTAAATAAGAATATAATAGTCGGGCACTAAAACCTTATTATATATTGAATGTAGACAACATTTCTTATATAATATATATATTGAGAGGCGTTTGCATGAGCCAGTGCAGAATTTGACCATCAATTGGCCGCTAGCAATTTTTTTAGAAAAATTACAAGCGTGACAAGGTCTTGTGATATAAAGGATGGAAATTTTCTTTTTTATTAAATGTAGACGACGTTTTTATGATCAGACGACTTGGACCATAAACGACTTCTTCTCGTTAGATACTTTTCCGTTTATGTTATATATTTTTTAAAAGTTCACTAAGTAAGTTTCTTGGGAGCTGACGATATTTATAATTGAAAAGAAAAAAAGACACCTGTATTATTATGCGTTTAAAAAAGAGAAGAGGGATGCGTAACAAATATACAAAAGGTGGATTTGGTGGACGCAGCCGACATCGCCACCACTAAGACTAAGACAGGAAGATCAGAGGTCACGCCGCCCGTAAATCCGGGCACAGTCCTGGCGGGACAAAAAAACCCGCCAAGGCGCCTCTCAATTACCCTTTTTTGCCCTCCGTCTCCCCACGCCGGCACCCGCGAGTCCTCACAGAGCCCACATTCGGCACGTGACAAGGATAAACCGACGGCTGGGATACGCCACGAACCGTGCATCGAGGCGCAAACGTTGAAAAGGGCGGAACCGACGGGCGAGATGCGCCTCGGTGCCCACTCTGCGCGTTATCAAAGCCAGACGCCTTTCTATATAGCTTGCCAGTCTGCCCCGCATTGTTTGCCGCGATTCACTTACTTTCCCCCTTCACTCCCCCCAACAAGCACACACATGCACAGTCTCTTCGCCCTTTCTCTCTTCCTAAAACATCAATCATCATCCAAATCCCATCCGATGCCTCCTCCTCCTCTGTTTCTGTTTCTCCTCCTTCTCCTCTGATTTGGTCCGCCTGGTAATAATTTTGATCATTGCGAGAACCATCAACATGGTAAGCGAAGGACTATTACGATTTTTTTTTTTAAAAAAAATATGATGGTTAGGATTTGCTGTGTTACGTTCTGATGTTTTCTTTTTCCTTCCTGTTTCTGAATTAAATTTGGCTTGCCAATGATGCTGGATGATGATGTGCTTAACTAGTATTTGGCAGATTTTGTCTTCTCTCGTAAAAAAAAATTGAGTTCTTTCGTTCTTGATTTGCAGGTTGGATTTGTGCCGAAATCTGTGGGTGGGGATTCTCATGTGAAGCCGGACGTGCCTCTTTGGTTGGATGGGCTTCTGAGGAGTAAATTCTTTGAGCCTTGTCATCGGCATGATGATGGGAAGAAGAACGATATTAACATCTTCTGTATGGACTGCAACTACTCTATCTGTCAGCAGTGCTTTGGATCCTCACACATGGTTCATAACATCATCCAAGTTCGGAGATATGTCTATCACGATGTTGTTCTTCTCCATGATATTCAAAAGCTAATTGATTGCTCTGGAGTTCAAGTAAGGCGTCGATTGTTTATCTTCTTTCAATCAAGTCAATTTCGGTTGATGAATGGTTTGCATATCAGTTTCAATCTATTTTGTCGCTTGTTTTATTTGAAAAGATCGGGGCATTTACTTAGTAATTTCACATGGCAGTCATATAAGATAAACAGGGCAAAGGCTGTGTTCTTGAATCCAAGGCCCCAGTTCAAGGCGACAGTGGCACCAGTGAAGCCTGTCAGCGCCGTCTGCGAAAGCTGCGATCGTATTTTGACGAGTGAATTCTCCCGATACTGCTCCATCGCTTGCAAGGCAAGATCACTCCATTTCCTTTTCTTCTTCTTTTTCCATACCTAGGGAATTTCATTCTGTACTAACGTTGAAATGGGGGCACAGTTGATGAAATCACAGGCATTAGGCCTCCCAGGTTTACCGGAGGTAATCAACATTACTGGTGCCTCCGACTCACCCCCTCCAACGTCGCCAAGTTCCAGCTATTGCAATTCCAGTGAAGAGGGTGATACATGGATGAATTCTCTGAGGCCAAAGAGGCATTTGAACAAGAGGAAGGGAATACCCAGGAGAGCCCCAGTTTGTTAAAATGCGCCGCCTCTAATAAATAAGTTTGGCTTATTTTTGTGATGATTCTGCATATATACCGTGAGCTCATTTCATAATGATATTTGACTGTGATAGTTTTTTTTTCTTTTTGACCTAATCCACATTGAAAATGGTTTTTCTTTCCAAGTTGTTAGAAAGCAATATGAATGCTAGCGCAAGTCATGAAGTGTGAATCCCTTGAATGGCTTTAACTCACACTCTCCGACAAGATTCGCATATGATCGCCAATGAGTTTTTACATTTAGATATTAAATTCAATTGTTGTATGTAATTATTTTTATAAAGCACAGTGGGTAGCTAGGAGCACCTATGAGAACATATTTTCTTGGTTTGCTCGTATGCAGAGAAAGATGTAGGCTAGTCAAAATGTTTGATGTTAATCGGCAATGACCAACGGCGGGACTTTTTTGGTTTGAGGCACATCACGTCTTTGTCGTTTGGGACCGGCCAGAGGTGATTTAGAGGAGGGCCAACCGGGGCCCTTTTCGGCGGAAAAAAAGATGTGAGGAATTGTTTTTATACTAGAGTGGCAGACAGATTTGAAGCAAAAGTGGCAGGGATATCATGGGAGGAAAGATATAAAATAGTTTCATAAAGATATAAAACATCAAAGGAAGTGTATTTTTGTGTAAGGACGGGGCCTGTGCTTGGTAATATAGTGTTCATGCTCATAACTGATAACACACATGGCCTAATTGTTTCCAAAGGCATAATCAATTGGAGATTTGCAGTAATCAAAGATCTTGAGATGTGAGATTAAGTCCAAAAAATCAGTGTTCTGTTGTAGGCGCAAGCAAGTTTTCTACCCTTTCTGTCTGTCAGCTGGGATAAAGATTAAAGAGGTTTTCTTTACATATGGGCCGTCGTTCACTGCTGATAGGCCCATAATCGCGGGCGGTCAGTTTTGTTTTGGATGGGCCGAACCACATTGTCATCGACATAACAGCTACTTTTGGCTTTTCTTCCTTTGTTTAACCGACAAGCCGGCTTAAATATTGCAGCCTAGTCAATGTGCCATGTTGATTTAGCTTATCAAAAATTCACAACACTTGTTCTGTTCAAGCATGACACCGAAAAATGGCATAATTTGTGGACAATCTTCATGGGCAACTAGTATCGTTCGTTCTTACTTTTGATTGAGTGGAAATTAATGGCTTTTGGTCGGGTCAAGTGCACCGTACATTTGACTTTAGTAGTTCTGTACACCACATAATGATTTATACTCTATACGTTCCATAGAGTGGACAATAACTTTTTTTAATAAAAAATGCTCAATTTTTCTTTTAGGACAGAATGGACGACATTGGTTCTTTCAAATGCCAGAGTTGGATAATATGACTTGTCTGCCTACTGTTGGAGAATATACATGCGGCCATGCCTTTTGACGAGTTTGCGTTTCGCGGTCGGACAGGTTAAAGTCTCCCTAGTACGTAAAATGTTCCTGGTCGCCTGACCAATATTGTGTGCCGGTTTGTCAAAGTACGAGTAATTGGTCACCTTTTTGTTGTCGCATGAGAAATGAGCGAGTTCTCCCAACTCCCAACGAAATTGACAAGGCGGGTAATCAAAATTGCTGAATAATTATTAATGATCATTTGCACATAAATTATAGGGATTATTTTGTCTTTGTACAGAATTATAACCTACTAAATGTAATAAATTACATTTTGACGAGAAGCATCAGGCACATACACATAATCGATTTCAGATTGGATTTGATGCGTTGAGGGTTATTGATAAAAAAAATCCAAGATTAGGTCTTTCCTTTAATTTTAATTTAAA
>JAURVB010004452.1:0-41960 GCA_033002965.1 Piper betle
TGCTCTTTAGAAGGTTAGGCAAAATTGTTGACTCATCCCAAAACAAATCCCCATTAGAAAGGGAGTAAGGAGTTTAGGAGCCTGCCAAGGCCTGTCCTTAGAGGTTAATATAAGCTCTCCTTGCACAGGAATCACATACTGTCCCAACAGCTGCTTGGAAGATTCTCCTCTCAAAAAAACCAACTAATGAGCTATAACTTGAGCTGGGGATGAAATAAGGAAGACTGGCCCTTCTCCATACGAAGCAATACAACCATAATGTGCACAAACGCAAACCTATCAGACAATAATAACTAGTAATGTATATTCATATAGTTAAGAAACCACCAAAACAAAATGCAAAAGATGATGCACATTATCTTCAATAGGCGTCAATTACACATGTTTCCCTAGAGATTAAAAGTACCATTTAGATGGCCATAGAAACTAATGTTTGCACACACACTACCGCAAGCCTAACTATTGCAACTATTCCTCTCTATGACAAGGAATCACAACTCCTTGAGAGCTAACCATACTAAGATGACGAGCAGGCATATCTATTAATATAAATAAATAAAGCTAGAAGGAAAGGATTTTCATTAGCATATGAAAGGAAGTGTAGTGATCCTGATTCAAGTCTGACATCCTCGTTGATAGTTGGCATGTTTCACTTCTCTATATTCAAAATATGCCTCGAATTTCACTCCACGATAAATTGAATAAAAAGCTGCAGAATCGGCCTATTTCTTCCTCCTCAAGACCCAAGGCCATGGTTGAAGAAATGTTTGTCGGAGGAGGAAGCGTTTTATAGTTGGCGATGGCGAGATTAGTTGTTACACGCGCTTGTAGCTGTTCGGAAGTTGAGTGGCGTGACGGGCACGGGTGGGATTTGTGAGTGCTGCTGGCGACGCGCGCGTGTATGTTGGGTATGTGGTTGGATCCGCTTCTCTGCCGTCTTGGAAGGAAGGGAGATCGAAACCCAAGCCCTCCGACACTGAAAATAATCAATTCAAATTCGTATTTTTTTGGAAAACAAGGTTAGATCATCACTGATTTTGAGAGGTGGGCCTACGCAAATAGATTATTTATGAGGATCATTTCGATGCTTGATTTATAGCAGCAATTCATGATATGCCGCACCACACACTGAATGCAGAAAGGATGCAGACAGATGAGACCGTGAATACACACCGTCCAATACCCGCAATTGATGGCCAACAATAAATAAACGTCTATACAAACCGAAATCTCTTGGATGTATCGTCACCAAAATCAGATTTTGAGAATTAATTCTTTTTCTCCAATCTTGTGATCCCTTGCGATAATTTGGTAAATTTAGACAGTATTTTTCAAAATTATAGCAATATTTTACTGGAACGGCGCCGCTGGTGGCCATGGGCGGCACCGAAATCTCCCCGAGCACGCCTGAGGAGATTTCGGTTCTTCCAAAGCAGATACTCGTTTCCTAGGTTGAAGAGAACATAATCGATATGACTTATTTTGTCCTTACTTTTACACAGCTTTTGAAGATAGCCTCCTGTAGGCTGTAAACATCTTAATCCTCCAAAAACAGATTAGTCAACATTTTGAATATTGGTCACACAGTTGGGTCCGGCCGCCCATATTTGCCCGATTTTACAGATTTATTAAGGTGGAGCCGCGGGGGGAGCCAACTGCCAGCCTCGTTCCATAATTCATTTGTCTTAGGTTTTTATTCAATTCAATTCAATACCTAAGCATAAAGAAAGAAGTCTCTTCGGACAGAGGGGCTTCGATGGATCAGATATGCCAGCAAACTCCCTGTCATTGCTCTTAATTACCCTAAACCAAAAGAAAGAAACAGACTCTACCCCGTCAAATAATTGAGCCGTTGTGATCTATAGTACCCTCGTTTTTGCCTCTTTTTTTTTTGAAAGAATCGGTGGACCTTCTTACTTTAACATTATTAGGAAAGGTCAATTTTTAATTTTTTTGCGAAGCTACGCATAAAATATGATTGATAAACAAAAAATTAGCTTCATATGTAGAAGGGAACTTCGAAGGTCAAGTACATTATTATTGGTTAAACGACGTAATTGATGGATTCATCAGAGCAGCTGCTCAATGGCCCAGAGCTTCTACCACATGTTTTTTCCGTCTCGTTGTATAGTTTCCTGATTCCTGCGTAGAAGCCATCTACCCCATTCCCGATCTCAATACGACTGCCATCCTTCCACGGTAAGACGACGTTCCTCCACCTTGATTCAAGGGAATACTGTCTGAATTCAATCATCACATTTTCTGAAAATCACATCAATAGTTTTCAAAGTTCGATATGCGATGCGTAACCAATTTCACATATTCCGTAATTTCATTGCCGTTTCTTGTATTTCTTTCCACTTAAAAATTCGATGCTTATAAGTCCGGCTGATTTATAAAAAAATGGCATTCTTCTAAGCCTTTATATTGATATTAAGTGGAGGCAAACAATCGCCGATAGAATATAGTTTACCACTGCAAGAACAAAGACAATGGTTTGGATTTCCGTCACAGGACTGTAGATGACCCACGACCGCATACCACCGGCCTGTAATTTGAGCTCACAGTGAAAATCAAAAGATAAACAACAAAAGATCTCATATCTTCTATGCCCACAGCCCATAGACGTATCTAGTTTAGACCCGCACAATGACCGATGACCGGGTGGTAATATTTTATTAAAATTAAGTTATATAACATTGGAAACATAAAAAATATTCTATTGTAAATAAAATATAATAAATAAATATATAATAATTTTACCGTTTGAAAACTTTATAAAAAATATCTATAAATTCTTAGTTAAATTTTTTGAAATACATCATTTGTAAATAACAACACTAAATATTTATATTAAATATTCAATGTAAATTATCTTACACCAAAAAGGTTCAAACTTATTAGTGGCTATCAATTTTTAATTACTAAAATTATATTTAAATATTATGTAATTAGTTAAAATTGTACATTATTTTTAATTATTTTTAATATACAATATATTTTAATTTAATTAATAATATACAAAAAATATAAAGTAATTTAAAATGTAAATATCACTCAATATTTAATTTTAAACACAATTTTTCCACATATATTTAAAAATATCTTTATCATTGAAACAATTTGAAATTGTCAAAATAAAAACTATATGAAGAAACTTTAAAATTTAAATTCATCAAAAATATTTATTTTAAATAATTAAAAATAAATATTAAATTTTGAACAAATAAAAGACGAACCCACAGAGTTTTGAGTTAGTACGAAAGGAATGAGAAGATGATGAGGATATGCTTTGGGACGGTAGAAAACAAAATTAAATAGTTTAGCCGATTAGTAAAGGAAGGAAAGGGATTTGTAACGCTAAAATTAACGTTGTGCTATAAGAAGGTTGGTTAAAACACAACAATGGCCAGAAAAAAATTATCATGCTATAATATATATTAGATATTATGAAAATTTGCAGAGTTCAAGGAGTAGAACATTGATTGTTTTACAAAAACGCCCACCAAAAGGTTGTCCTAATGCTCATCCTCCACTGATTTTCAACGTGGTCTCCCCGGTGGAGGTCATCCAAACGGTTGGAGACATGAGACTTGTGTGGTAAATTATCGGTCGGAAACACAAAAGAGAATAAATGAAATACCTTATCCAAACTTGGCCCCCGCATAAGGCAAGTTAAGCCGTAGCGCGCTAGTGCTAACAATTATGTAGTTTGAAGCTTCGGTCTATAACACAGATTTTTGATTGATGGTCTCATCATAGCATTTCCATTAAAAAGCATTTTATCGAAAGGAACAAGCAATAGCTGCGCGAAAGCCATCTTTTGGACAATTTTCTGGAAACCCCATAAGCATATTGATGTAAGAAAGGCTAACTTCAGTTTAGCACACTCCTTATTGTTCCTATAGGGCCTTGAGGTGCAGGGAGATTTTACCTATTGGTGTCAATTAGGCAGTTTGATGTATCACATGGTAAAGAGAAGAGAGTACGAAAGAATAGTAAACAGAGCACACCGCAAAAAGATTCTAAATATGACAACTCCCCCATGGATTCGAGAAGAAGGAAATGAGGCGGTAATGCTAATATCTTGTACTTGAACCGGTGGCTTATTTTTTCTAAGTAATGGGGAAGAGGCCGAAGCATGTCACTGAAAGACTCTGTTGAGACAAAAATGGGCTGTCAAGAATGTAAAAGAGGTAGGATGGGCAATTGGCTAGATCTAGTATAGATCGTATCATTGCTAGAAGAGAAAGGAATGTCACAATTTGAGAATCGGGAACAAGCACCTGTCATGCCAGAAGAAGCTGATTCCATAGAGGAGGAAAAATTTTTTCCTCTTTTAAACGACTATCCAAAAGATAATTTACAAAATCTCGCTCAAGTGGCACTAAGTAGATGATTGACGAAGATTTGAATAAGGCCCTGTAGGCTTATCAGGTACTCCAAGACCACGTTACAAGCATTGAACATGCGAGGGCTTGAGCAGAGGAAAAGTTGTGACATCAGGACATTGTAAGAAAAAGGAAATGACATTTCTCAAAAATAGCATTTTTAAAAAATTCCTGGCATTTCATGAACGTGGGACCCTTTTTTTACTACACATGATAAGAATATGCTCTTAGGTGCCTTAAGAAATGACCTTTAGCTTCTTTCTTTGTCATTTTAGGCTTTGGATCGCCCACTCCTCAGATCAAGAGGTAAGGATGGGAGGGATGGGAGGTTCAGTATCCTTGCCCACATGGCTGGGAGCATTATGGCTCTTTCTCATGGAGCTGCATATTGGCGTTTTGCTGCAACATCCTCTCGTTCAGGACACTGCGGTTTCAAATCACCAAGAAGAACAAGGATTGTTTGATCACCTGGAAAGGAAGATTTTTCTTCTTATTATTTCAACACGGAATAAGCAACAGTAAGGCTTGTGTATGAACATTTTTTTGTTTTCCATCCTAATTTTCATGCATGATTTTTGAATCTGCCCACGAAACAGTTCCTTCCCCAACTACCCCACCCTCATCTCCTCTGTCTTTTTGGGAAAGGGCTTTGACGGTCTTTCATTACCTGTTTACCTAACCCCGAACTGCCATGTAGCTAATCTAATAATAGTAACAAACAATCGTCAAGGTTGCGTCCATGCGCATCTCAGACATTTTACATAGGATGATCTATCATGTCGGACATATCATATGAACATCAATAACCGTTATATAAGGTTGCCTAATGCTTTCACTAGATGTGGGGTTTAGTTGTTGAAGTTTCCAACTTTGGTAAGGAGGACGTTCAATTGAAGAGGAAGCGTTCAGTAGAATGGAGCAAGGGAGCTAACTCCCAGACATGGCAAACGATGCAATAGATTGAAAGGGTAGTTGCACATGAAAGTTAGTAAATCCATTCTATGCCTTAAGCATAGTAAAGTAACACATCTACTAAATGCAATAAGGAGAGATCCCGGGAAAGCGAAAACACATCTTTCCTTACTTATTCTTCTCACTTTGCAGGCAAAAGAACGCGTACCAATGCCTTTACTCGGCCTAAGGAGTGCATTAAAAGGTAAGACTACTAAGACACTACTCTGTCTTAGAGCTAGTAGTTAAAGCTTAATTCCATGGGGCTGAAGACTATAGCAAATATCGAAAGCTAATCCGCTCTAGTATTTGCTCTCGAGCCTTTCTCCTGGCTTTCCTAACCTTACAACTGGCACTGAGACTTGACTTTATAAAGTTGAAGGGGGAGTGTGAACCCATTTTATAAGTATAGGTTTGGTATAATTAATTAAAAAAACTTGCCCCACCCGCTCCTTTACCGGTAGTTGTTTTAATTCTTTGGTAGCAGAGTCCTGTGTTTTTAATAAACAGTCGCTCCCCCTGGTATGTGCCGCTTTCCTAATCAAAAGATAGGAGAGCACCCCTTATCCCGTAGTTACAGGGTCATTTTGCCGAGTTCCTTCGACGCTCGTACTCTTTCCCACTCAATCCCTTGTTCCAAATATAGTGGGTTCGGCTCGTATGATGGGCATCTGCAATTGTGAAAATTCACTCGGTGTCAACCAGTTCACAGTTTGCTCTTCTTAAATCATGCTGCAAAAGCTACATCTATGAATATGTACCTTGCTCGAAATGTAATTGTGAAACTATCATAGCTAAGAATAGCATCATTACAGCATAATGTAATCCCCTGCCCTTCCAAAAAACAAACTAATTATTGTAATATACAATTCGCAAAAGTGTTCTTAATCACAGATATAAATGTGGCGAATTTGTTTTCTCAAAGTAAAAGAAGACAATTGATGTACTGGTTAGGTACCTTACGGCTATAGAGCAAAAATTCAGAATTTGCCACTCTCTAACTAAGAGGAACGAATTCATGTTAGAAGAAAATGTGATCCAAGCCTTGCCTTCTTCCCATCTATCATGGCTGTTACAATCCAAGATAGATTCCACAAGCAACATCCTTTATGACCGATGTGGGATAAACCCAAACCCAACAAATCTCCTTCACACATCGGACATGACCCAAAACTATCATCGTATGACACACTACCTGTAAATTAGGGTTAAATTAGGGGCCTGACAAACTTTAAATCATCAGGTGGAACCCACGAGCCTGACAAACTTTAAATCATCAGGTGGAACCCACGAAGGAAATAACAACAATCAGTAGGCAAATCCGACTCGAACTTGACTCTGATACTATTTGTTGGGGGCCCAAAATTCGGCTCAAAACAACATAAAAACCTAATCGTCGAACCTGACAAACTTTAAATCATCAGAGATCGGGAAAACCCAAACCGAAGGAAACAACAACAATCGTGTAGGCACGAAGGAAACAACAACAATCGGTGTAGGCAAATCCGGCTCGAACTTAACTCTAATACCATTTATTGGGGGCCCAAAATCCGGCTCAAGGGGCCCAAAATCCGGCTCAAAACAACATAAAAACCTAATCGTCCAGTGAGAACGAGAGATTGGAATCAAGAAAGACATTTTTGTTGGGGGCCCAAAATCTAGCTCAAACTTGACTCTGATACTATTTGTTGGGTCCTTTGGGCCCCCACCCAAGCTCCTCTAAAACTACTGTTGGACCCTTTAGGCCCTTAAAAGGGACTTTGAACAACCAAAGGAAACTCTAAATTTGTGTCACGGGCTTCTCTTAATTCAAAAGCTAATTCAAAGAATAAAGATTTGTTATTAGCGTATATACAAGTCACCAACAACCTCTACGATCGATATGGGATAAAACACGTTTCCCACGTATAATCACTCCTACATTTGTCTCTCGATGCCCTTGAAAGAGTGGGGAAACGTTGCACAACTCGTTAGGGGCCAGCCTCTCCTATATGTTCTCCAGAGCCAATTCTGGCAGATCTAGTATGGAAAGGCTACTATAGAAATCATCAATCTTCTCCACTCGAGGCTGAGCCATCTTGTCAGATATCAATGAAACACCCAACATGGTTCTTCTCCCATCGAAGCTACTCAACTTCTTAGAAAAAGTCTTCTTCAGATTGAGGCAATTCATACGTATGGATAAATTAATGAAGGAACTCTTGTGCAGGGGAAGGAGAAGATGTCAGTAATATAAATGATTATGGTGAGTGTGCCCATGACTCCATTGGATTGTTGGTTACGAACAAAAGAGTGAATACTTGTTTTATGCATATATTAGGGAGTGTGGAAAGATCAAGGACAAGGAGCATTTGTTGTTTGTCATACGTTGATTCCAAAGCCGCCATGGACACCTTTTTCTTTTTCAATTGTATCGTCTGTCCGTCGTAGTGATCACGAACTAATTAGAAAATGGAGCCCCATTCTTTTCAGACAAGTTTCTGCCGACCTTCCACCGCCTCTTGGTCTTGTTGGAAATCGGAAGTTTCTGAATCAATTCTTATAGTATTCTTCGTGCTCGTAGCTAGCTAGCCATATTATAGAATTAATTAACAAGAGCATATATATATATATATATTCAATTAATAAAAGAAGATATCAATTTATTTGTGCAACTGGGTGGTAGTCCCGCTGTTGCACGGTACTTTTGTCTCGTTAAAATGGGGAAGGACTCCGTTGTTCGTATTAGAAGGTGTTGGAGTTGTTTAATTAGCCACGCTGTCTAATTTAGATGGCATTAATTTCATTGTTCGCCACTGTTAAAACGCCTTGGAATTATTCTACAATGTTGGGAGAGGTTAAGGTCCGCTCATGCATCACATCGATCGAGCTTCTCCAAGTAATATAGGCAAACGGACGTAAAATAATGTAGATAGAGGGAGCTGAATTAGTCTTCGCAGAAAATTCTAACAACAAGGACACTTTTGTTGACAAATAAATGGAAAAGTCTGTTGCTTTGAAGTTTGATCAGAACTAGAAAAAACATAAATATATATATTTACTTACAACTAGCCAGGCTCAGAGGGCAGCAGAGCTGATGTACAATGGCCGATAGCGCCGTGAAGTTGATCGGGTTTTGGGCTAGCCCTTTGGCTCTCAGGATTGAATGGGCTCTGAAGCTGAAACATGTTGATTATGAGTATATTGAAGAAGCTGCACCTAGCAGCAGCCCCTTGATTCTCAAGTATAATCCAGTTCACAAGAAAATCCCAATTCTCATCCACAACGGTGAACCACTTCCAGAGTCACTTGTGATTCTTGAGTACATAGAGGAGACATGGAAAGAAAAGTATCAACTGCTGCCTAAGGATCCTCATGATAGAGCTACCGCCCGTTTTTGGGCAAAATTTGCAGATGAGAAGGTTTTTATATTTTTTACCTTATTCTTACTATTAATTAACAGTCATGACTTAATTAGTTCAGATGTTGGTTAATTTTAATGGGCAGCTGCTTGCAAATTAAATATGTATTATGGATTTTTTCAGTATGTTTTGCGTACGTCAATTTTGTTTTTCGCTGCCTTGTTTCTGGTGAATCAAATAGGTTGGCTTTATATGAACTGCTCATATATGTCAGAATTATAATTATATTTTCCCGTGCAGTGCTTGCCTTTGGTGGTTAAAACCTTTTCCAAAACAGGAGGGGAGCTGGAGAAAGCAGTGAAAGAAGCCGGGGAGAGTTTGAAGACTCTGGAAGAGGGCCTCAAGGGAAACATGTTCTTTGGAGGCAACCAGATAGGATTTGCTGATATAGTTGCTGGCTGGTTTGCTTACTGGGTGCCCCTGATCGAAGAGATTTTGGGCCTTCCCATGGTAGAAGAAGAGGAGGCACCCTTCCTCAAGAAATGGTTCCATGATTTTCTTGAAGTTGCAGCTGTGAAGGAAAACCTACCCCCAAGAGATAAACTGCTGCCTCACATGATTAGTCTATGGCAGTCAAGATTGGCTGCTTCAAATGTTAAACCTTGATTCCCCTCTGCTCAATCTAGAGGCCGCAACGACCAATGTTGTCCGTTTAATATAGATAAGTCATAAGCTACCAGTTAATTATCTAACCTTGTCTGGAGGCTTTGAATCATGCATTTTGTACATTTTATCTCATTAAAAATTTGAATATATATGAATTGAGTTATGGTGCATGGAACCTCATCGAAGGATAAATACAAAATGATTACATATATTTTGAGTCTTCACATAAGCATATGCATATAAACTTTGAAAAAAAATGCATATAAAGAATCCGCAGATATATGTGTCGCCAACTGTTAACTAATGTGAAATAGGGAGGGCCTTGGGAGTAAGAGCTTGCATCTATCTTCTGGTGCTAACATGACCTTAGGATAGATTTGATGATGAAAGTGGGAAGTCTTCAGAGCTCTTCTCCGTCCTTCCACCAATATTCTGACCTTTGAGCTTGCTGGTAACTGTCAACGTTGGAGATAAGATACAACAAAGGGAAATTCTTCCCGGGAGATTGGTTGCAGGGCAGAAATCACCAATCCCATCTCCACCTTGTTCCAGAAGAGAGGCCTATCCGCTCAAAGATCAAACCCCTGCACATATTTGTGGACAACTTGGACCACAACCGTGGGCGATGAAACGAAATCATGGTAAGGATGCCCCACCTTCCATCCTCGTCATTCTGACTTGGGTTGGTGATAATTTTAGCGAAGGAATGAAAAATTCTGCAATGTTTGATGACTCTCTTTGTTTGACTGGGTGAATTTTCAGCTCTTTTATGTTACGAAGCAGATAAAATATTTTTCTCGTGAGAACTTAACCACGCCTTAGTCTCCCATTCTTTTTTTAATTTAATTTAGAGACTAAGGTCATGTTAAGTTCACAGTAATATAACTCAATAAAAGCCGGGTAATAGTACCTCAAATATATATATATATAGAGGTTGTGTTTGCTGTGTTGCAGCACAGTTAAGTTAGCTGTACTTGAATTCTGATCTGATCGTTCAAAACACATCTGACGGTAAAAAAAGCTTAAGCTTTACGTTCCGAAGCGAAGTCGATGGCAGCCCCTGCAATCCGATCATATGCCGCGGACACATCATCTTCGACAGAGGATGGCGCATTGGTCACATCATCATATGCCGCGGACACATCATCTTTGCAGTGAGCAAGGCACTTCTCCTTCGCAAAACAGAATGAAACTTGCAAGTTGGACGGAGATGCTCCTGCTTTGGCGGTGACCAGAGGATGGCGCATTGGGCAGGGGTCGTTCCACGGCAACGAAGCAGCGAGCAAGTGGACGACTACGCCAATGAGGGGCAGGAAGGTGAAAGCGATACTCCAGTTCCTAGGAGGGCTCACAGTTTGGCTCCAGCAGGAGGACGTACATGGCAGCAACACCGTTCCTCGGCAGCAAAACAGGGCTGCAAATTGTCTGGCCAAGCCTCGTGATGATGTCTCACAGCAACAGCATGGCTTCGGCTCCAAGACTGGGCAAGAGGGCTTCTCCTTGGCTATGCTCCAGCGGTGGGATGTGGCAGCAGCACCTCCGTAAGTGGGGCAACAACTTGACGGCGTCGAAGGAGGGCTCACGTCCAGCACAAATCTTCGACGACGACCCTTGTCTCGCAGCAGCAACGATGATCCTTCTCTCTTGGCAGGGCAGAAATCCACCGCAAGGCTTCTAGGTGGTGTGTAGCAATCGGGATGGTGACACTCCTCTTGGTGGCAGAGGCCATGTGGCAAGTGGTGCTCCTTTCTGGCGGTGGCAAGAGGCTCCAAAATGATGGCTTTGATCCCGTAGCGGGAGTGATGCTTTGTCGAGACCCTTCAGCGTTTACGGCAACAGGCAGTAAGATGGGAAGGGCGGCCTTCCTCTTTGATACGACCGGCAGCACTGTAAACTCCTCTCCTTGGTCGATCAGTAGGGAGATGGACAGCAACGAAACTCCAGCGAGCCCCTTTCCTTGGTTTCATGGTACACTAGCAAGGCTTAGACGAGAGGCAAGCGGCAGCAAGGTAGTGGGTTTCCAATCTTCGGCATAATTCTGCTCCGGCACAGGCGTGAGAGGCTCTGAAGTCGGGTGGAGACCGTAGCGAGATAGGCAAGGCTTCGGTTTGTGTCAACTATTTGGCTAGACTCGGCTCTGAAACGACAATTCTCCATTTCACGACGATGCCGATCAGCAAGACTTCAAAGCAGCAAGCGACATCCCAACGGCGGTAAGCACAATGAGATGTGGAAAGCAGGGCAAGTAAGACAGCAACACCTCCCTTCGGCTATTTTGTTACCAAATTACCCTCAAGCACAGCGATAGCATCACTGTGCTGCAGCACAGCATCTTTTTTCCTATATATATATATATATATATATATATATATATATTCTTGGCATTATAATCCATAAATTATAGTATCGTGGGCATATTGTTTTTAAGATTTTTCCGTAAACTATATGTTTTCCTATCCGAGTACAGCCCTTAAAAAGGAGGAGACTCCACAATTTATTGTGGGCATAAATGAAATTTTCAACAGTATGACGGTTTCAATGATTAGACTCACACCTCGGCTTAGTGTATTCTCCAAGGACCAAAAGCCCGCATCGGTTATCTGTATCTGCATCCATTTACTACTAGCCAAGGCCGCCCGCCGGCAGTACTTTTTATAAGAAACGTGTGGCTTGTTAATATAATATATACTTATATATAAAAACTTATTAAATTACTTAACTTATAAAAGCTATAAATAATAATGATATATTAATTATAAAAATTCCATTGGTATACTAATAATCATGTTCTTTCCATGATAAAAATCTATATTTAATTAGTTAATAATATTGATGAAGCGACCTCACTTATCTGCTCTACACATGAAAGTGGGTGATCAGTATATAAAATAAATAAATAAAAAAAATCAAAACAAAAAAAATCTAATATTAAATTGGCAAAAAAGAATTTATTTTTCAGATTTAAATTGTTTAATAATGAAAATTACATGATAAAAGCAAATTAATAAATAGGAGGCAAATTTAAGCTGTAAAAATTAGCCTTGGATAGTTGCAATCCCTCATTTCGCACTACTTTTGCAAAAACATTGTTTTGTTAGTCAATGTCCCAAACAGTAATAGAAATCTTCATCATTTTAAAAGTCTTAGCCGGAGATGTGAAATAGAAGGAAAGGCCACAGGCAAGCAAGGTCACTCCACGGCAGCTGGATTTGGAAATTGCAGTATTCGCACGAAAATATGGTAGCGGCTATGGTAACAACCAAGAGACAAAGAAACCACCACTCAAGAGCTTTCTTGTATCATCTGCTGCTCCTTAGTCTTGTGTGTACATCGATCCTTTTATCCCTTAATGCGAACTTTCTCAATTATCATCTCTCTCTGTTTAGCCAACATGATCAATAGCCAAACATTTCATAATAAAGTTGACAGATAAATGAATTCAGTTCACTTCTAAATTTATGTATGACAAACAATATACATTAAAAACTGAAAGTTAAGTCCACATACGTGAAAGAGCAAAGAAATACCGGAACAGCGAAACCTGGACCAAATTTTGTGGCCACCACATCACTGTTGGTTATGTTGGAAAATTTAACAAAGTAGATGTTGGAATTTGCACACCTGGTTGCAAGGATCCCAAAAATATTATGAACCAACAACTTGTTAGGCTCAAATTCAAGGACGTTGTAGCGTTTTCTTTAATATAAGATTATCGCCCTCTAATCTAAAGCATTTTCTGATAACTCGCAACTAAGACAATGAATTTTGCAGCAACAAGGAGAGTTAAATCTCTTCTCACACCGTAAAATCAAACCAAAATCCATCTCAAAATGAATTTTTTCTCAAAAAACTAGATAAGAAATCAGAGAGACGAGATGGGGAAGATGTCGTCAAATCACGTTAAAAGGTTTATAAAGAAAGAACAACAAAAGGGGTGTGACCCATCCGACGCCAACATCCGGGTGCTAGCGTGTAGAAAAATCAAATGCTTATAGCGCTCATGCATTGCCCGGGAGTTGGTTCTTAAAAACATAAAACCAATAATCCCCACCTATTTTTAAAACCATAAAAACCAACCACTCAAGAAAAGCATGATTTCCGTGCAATTCTCTTTTAGATCAAATATTATTTGATTTGAACTTATATGAAAACCATGATCTTTATTAAAAGACTAAAACCTAAATATTATGAAATAAATATAGATGAACCGATATGGTTGGTTATCAAGTCAACCGGACATGGTTCGACTTAAGGTCACTTAGAAAATACCTATTCATGAATGGGTGATGAGGTGTGAGAATTTAATAAGGGGCTCGTTGAACTTAGGAAATACTTATAGATGGTGGGGTATGAGAATTTAATGGAGGGAATGGTCGAAGTGTATATATATGCAGGAGGAGGGAGTATTTCATCCTCATCTCCGTCCCAGACGACCTCCCCAATACTGTGTGAGTATTTTATCCCTCATCTAATTTATTTCCATTTGAATTCTGGCATGCAAAGTTTTATTGGAGACGCCTTTTTTAAGTTGTTAGATCCCTAGCGTCTTATGCATGTGGGTTTCCTGTCAACAACTGCTTGGTATGAACTGCTGCTGCTGCGAGTCTTTGGGGTCGGGTGTTTGTTTTGTGTTTTGTTAATGAATATGTCAGAATGGACTTGACAGCCAAAAATGGATATGTCAGAATGGACTTGACAGCAAAAATGGATATGTCAGAATGGACTTGACAGCCAAAAATAGATATGACAGCCAAAAATAGATATGTCAGAATGGACTTGACAGCCAAAAATGGATATGTCAGAATAAACCTGACAGCCAAAACTGGATATGTCAGAATGGACCTGACAGCCAATAATGGATATATCAGAATGGACCTGACAACCAATAATGGGCATGTTAGAATGGACCTGACAGCCAACAATGGACATGTCAGAATGGACCTGACAGCCAATAATGGACATGTCAGAATGGACCTGACAGCCAATAATGACTAATCTCAGAATGACCTCGGAAACCACCTAATCTCAGAATGAATTGGGAGACAAACTTTTAATCTCAGAATGACCTGAGAGCCTATAGAAGCTACATCAAGATTGTTTGATTTCAGCTCACCCAAGGAAAAATAAAAGTATAGTTGGTGGTTCTTTTACGAACTCAGGGTAGGAGAATGGATAATAAATTGGACTTTCTTTTTATTTTCTTGTGTTATACATGTGGCTTTGGGAAACAATCCAAGACTGTGGAGTAACGCCTGGACCCGTTAGGGCTGGTCGTTACAAGGTTGGTTTGGTTTAATTTCGAGTAACGCCTAGCCAGCTAGGCCCATAGTATTGTGAAAAAATAGTGGGTCGTTACAACTTACCCCTACTTTGACATAAGTCATCTCAACAAGGAGAAGTAGACTAAATTTTTGAACTTTATGCTTTAAAGTTAATACTTTACATGTCTAACAAAAAATCACAATTGTGATAGAAATTAAAGGATTAGGGGTCGTCATTAAGTATCTTATTTTCATAAATATTTTTCATCTAAGCAGATTACCCATAACTCCATTAATAATCGACCTCGTTATTATATTCACATAGGTAAAAATCTCCAAGTATGTTCTGCAAATCAATATGTCGTCTAAATAAACTTTAACTCTTATTAAGACAATTAAGTCAACCTACTTGTAATTTTGAGTACTTGCATCATAGGAATGATTTTTATAAAATAAATTTACAGTATTCCTTTCATTACCCATTGACTTATTTGTATCCATTAAATTTGCTCATGGGATCTCCACTTGATACATTGAGTTGCCACCAACAATGATTACATATTGACTTTAAGATCATTCCCCTCGATGACTTATGTATTCTTAAGATAATCTATTATAGAGAAAACTGATCAATTATAATTTTTATAAAATTCACACATTTTGAATTATACTAGCTAGATTGAATTATTTTCCTTAAAATTTATGTTGTAATGTTTAGTGCACTTTAACATATGAGATCTTTAAGATTTCATTATCACTATTTTCTTAATAGCATAAATTGACTTCTCAAGAAAGGAATGATTACTATTCCCTAAGCCCTTGCTAAATCTCAACTAAGTACATCTATTATACAATTATACCTTCACATGGACACATTCATTAAAATTTAACAAATTTATATGCTACTATCCCCACTACACAAAATACTTAAAAAGTAATTTGTGCTTCAACTTATCAATATTTGAAATTCCTTAGAATCGTCATACTCCTCATGTATTTATATTGTGATTCTAATGACGAAACTAACATTTCAACAATCATTCAGATATGACTAAATTTCACAAGTATCATCCGATGAATAAATCCCTATCATTTTCTTAGTATAAAATTAAGATTAGATGAGTTATATTTTATTGCTTTTAAACTTGAGTCATAAGTGGATATTGTTTACAATAAGGTAAATATAAATGCAATCTTGCAAGATGTAATAATTATTCTCAAATTCAATATCATATTTATAAAATTAAGATCTTCTTTAATTGAGCGTTCTTAAAGACCTTTTAATTTTTAAAAAATTACTACAAAATATTTATATATTATCCCTACTATGAAATAACACCACATATAAATCCTTGGACTTTATCAAATAAAGTCTCTATTTAAATTATAAAAGTCTCACATATTTGATTCATCAAAACCTCAAACATCTCACACATTTATTTATGTTAATATAAAGAGTACATTAATATACCTTTTTCTTTGAGTTTGCATGCCAAAATCCCTCTAATAATTTTATATAAATCTCATCTTTTTAGCAAGGATTACAAAATCACAAAAAATTGGTATTTTATCATCCATATTAAGGATCACAAGATTGTATAAACATATTATTGTATAACACATGGACTAAAATAATTTTACATGCATAGAATAAACTTCAAAGGTGATTTAGTATTCCTCATGACTCTATATTTGCTTCAACATGTCTAAATTGTTGTTCATAGATTCATCGATATTTAACTTCTCTTAAATACTTACTTACACCTCATAGATTAATGAAAAATAAGTCAATTAAAACCATAATCCACGTGTAAGTATTTGATGAATACATATATTACAATATAGTAAATGTGATTTCATACCTATTGGTGTACAATTTGTTTTGTCCTTTTGGTGTCCATTTTTTGTGCACCCTTGAGGATCCTTTTTTTACACCATTTATAATGGTTCACTTTATTACGAGCTAGGGGTGTAAACGAGCCGAGCTAAGCTGAGCAGAGATGTTTTTGAATTTGACGTGATTTTTGGCAAGCATGTTTGAGCTTGTTTGACTCCTTGACGAGCTTTGATATAGTATGGGTTGAACCGAACTCGTCCAAAATTCACGGTGTTTGGGCTTGGCTTGTGTTCAGCTCGCTATGTTTTCGAGTCGAGCATGAGCCGAGCGAATGTTTGTGCTTGCTGTGCTCGGCTCGTGCTCGAAGTATATAAAATCAAAATTTTCTTTCCAACATTATATAAGTTCAATGTAACCTCAATAGTATTGACGAGCCGAGTCGAGCCAACTATTTTTTGAGTTTAAACGCCATCGAGCTCGAGTTTCGAGCCAAGCCAAGCTGAACACTCCTTAGCTTAAGCTCTGTTCATTGTTCAACAAGCTATCCAATTTCGAACTGAGTATTTTTTCGAGCACAAAATTAACAAGCACGGGTTCAAGCTGAATCGAGCCAAACGTAAAATACTTGCGAGCAGGTTTGGCTTGTTTATATCCCTAATTACAGTGCAACACTTCTGTCTTTTATCTTTCTTGGTGCAATTCATCTTTTTTAATTTTTAGCAGACATAGGCAACTTCACCCTGACTTTCAATATTTACAATTTTTATGGTCACTTCTTTTTTCACCAAAGGGTACAACCAATTCGCACATTTATACATTGGCAGAGTTTTTCTTTCTTTCTCCACAGATCGTGGCCACACTACCTCTTCCATCCTCGCTATAGCGGACACCCAATTGGACGTTGACGCTGTCTGCCAACAGGGCCGGGGTGGACGGAGGCGAGGTAGTAGGGGTGAGCATGGTTTAATCTCAACCAACGGAACCAAACTCGTTATGGTAGTTCAATTCGATTCAAGTTCGATTTGTTTGTAGTTTGGTTGAAACCGAAAATAAATCAAACTTAGTTCATTAGGTTTTTAGTCGAATCAAATCAAATCAAATAAACCAATAAATGAAAAAATCTTATTCATGTCACTTTTTTCAGTTTCTTTCTTCAATGTTTAATATGTACATTTATGTATTTCTAGTCATCATAATATATATTAAAGGTTTATAAAATTATTACTTCGGTTCAATTTATTGAAAATAATTTATTTATTGAGATGAAGGTTTAATATATTATATATTATTTACCTATTATACAATATCCCAAATTCAAACATCATTCATGTAATTTTTCTATAAATTCTTAATTATCGCAGTAAATGTGCATTAATAATTTTTTATTTCATGAATAAAACTTAAGAATAATTAAAGTGAACACAAAGAATGAATATTATTAATGATAGAAAACATTATTTATTATTTTGGTGAGTGTGGTTGGAGTTTAAACTAAATCAAATATAATTAGGCTTATTCGATTTGATTATCAATTATAATTTAGTTTTTATTTGATTAACTAAATTGTTCCATGCAAGAGTGTTGAAAAGGACAGCGAGGGAGGCGAGGTGGACAAGGAGGGACCTAGCGATGATGAGGAGGACATCCCCGTCGAGGTCACTGAAAGCACACGCTAGATCGTGTATCATGGTGAGCAGAGCTGAGAGACTTGAGGCAATTCATGGTGATGAAACTGAACCCCTTTCGGCTCCGCTTGATCTTGATCCAAATCTTTCCTTCTCTACACCTTCAATCCGGATCAGGAAGGCGGGAGCCAAGCGAATTTAGCCAAGGATATTGCTTGAACTTTTCACAGGTATGGAAATTTATATATATACATATATATATATATATATATATAAGAGAAAAAAAGGTTCTGTGATGCTGCAGTTTGATTCCAGCTGTTGGATTCTATCTAACAGCTGGAAGTCGAACTCTATCTCCACCACCTCCACGGCATTTGTTCACGGGCCAGCGGCGCAGGCTCGGCCAGCTGCCGGAGGCAGTGGTGGAGTGCGAGTTGGAGATCAAGGACATCCTCGTCAGGTGCGATCGCACCCTCCTTGTCGCCGATCCGCATCGCTGCTAGCCCAAGAAGTTCGGCGGCCGCAGTGCCCGTGCCAGGTTCCAGAATTCATACCGTTGATGAGGCGCCCCGCTTGATTGATTCGTTTGTGGCGATGGCTGCTTTCTGTCATTTCGAGTTTTTGTTTCGAATTCTGAAGTGGATTGATTGACCCGTTGAAGTTGCAAGCTTTTTGGGATTGCGAGGTCAGAGCTCCATTGAAAATTGGGATGTTGAAACCTTGGATCAGGTTTTGAATCAAATGAAGACTGAGCGCAGAGTTGTTACAGAGCAGATTCTGATTATTGTGATTAAACTTATGGATAAGGCAAGTTTGTTTGACAAAGCTGTGAAGTTGTTTAACAGTATAAAGATTGATTTTCAGAGTAAACGAATAGTTCTATCTTTTAACACAGTTCTCAACATTGCATGCAGGATTGCTTGACCAGGCGTTAAGCCTTTTTTCTTGTGCAAATTCAACGGGCATATCCCCAAATTTTCGAACTTTTAATTTCGTTATCAAGGCCATGTGCAGACAGGGATCAGTAGATAGTGCAGTTGGAGTTTTCGAGGAGATGCGTTTTTGTAAATGCAGGCCTGATGTTTTTACTCACTCTCATGGATGGATGTGCAAGGAAGAAGGTAGGATTGATGAGGCAATAGCTTTACTCGATGAAATGCACATTGAAGGTTGCTTTCTGACTAATGTTATATATAACATGTTGATAAATGGACTTTGTAGGAAGGAGATATGAGCAGGGCATCAAAGCTGTTTGATAACATGTTGCTCAAAGGTTGCATTCCGAAGGAGGTAACATTCAATACTCTTATTCATGGCTTGTACCTCAAAGGTAAGTTGGATAAGGCCTTCTATCCTTCTGCATCAAATGGTTTTGCATAACTGTGAACCAACTGAGGTCACCTTTGGGATTATAACTGACGGTCTTGTGAAGCAGGGAGACCGTCTGAAGCAACCAAGGTGATGCATTTGATGGAGAAACGAGGTAATTCGCCAAATGATTTTGTGTACTCTTCTCTTGCCAGTGGCTTCTTCAAATCTGGCAATTCAGAAGAGGCCATGAAGTTGTGGAAGGTTCTGACTGAGAAAGACTACAATCCTAATGTTGTTATATTCAGTGCCCTTGTCGATGGCCCGTGTCATGAAGGAAACGTTGATGAAGCTCGGCTTTTTGCTAGAAATGTATAGTACAGGCCTTTCTCCAAATATTCTTACTTACAGCTCCATGATAGAAGGCTTATTTAAAGCAAATAGAAGTGCTGAAGCCATTGGAGTGTGGAAAGAGATGATCGATCATGGTTGTGAACCAAATAAGGTGAGTCTATAGCATGTTACTGCATGGTCTCTGCGAGGCTGGTTGCATGTAACACCTTCCTGACAATTGTAAACACAATGGATGCCCCAGTTTTTGAACGAGCTGGTTATTCAGCTTATGAGGTAACAAAGACTAGCTGGTGCTTCAACAATTTTGGGCATAATGTTGGATAAGTGTCTTATCCCTAAGTGTCAAACTTGGGAAATGGTCATTGCCAAGATTTGCAGCCAGAAAAAAATGCATTTAAGCATTTGCAAATGGTGGCAACAAATTTTTGGGTGATTATTTAGGTTCCATTTGTTGTAAAGTTAGCTAATTCTTTTTGTTTTTTTGAACAGTGTATAATTGTTAACATTGTACTTAATGCATGTTGAGGAGTTTTTCCATTTCAAATTTTCATCAAATATTAATTAAATAAGATCTTAATAGATTTGGACTACTATCCCTAAGAATTTTTTGAATACTCTATTAATTTTGAGCTAAAGACCTACAACGTTTACGTCATTGAAAAAAAGGTTAATGTCATTCTAAAATTTTCATTTGTGATAATCAATAAGGGAATTTTACAAGAGAAGCACCTAATACAACTTTGACATATCAGATTATGAATGTATTTCTAAAACTAAATAAGGTAAGCAGCAGAAATTTGGGGAAATGGTTTAAAAAATGCATGCAAAGCTGTTTCAGAAAATCAATTCCTCGCATTCGTCATCGTCCATTAATTACCATGCAAGTCTACGATTACAGCCATGATGCTTATCATATCCACAAAAAGTACTTATTTGGCCGACAGGTTACACATATTTTGTTCCTAACATTTCAATCACAAAAAGAACTAATAATACAACTGTTTGAAAATTTCATCTGCCACCAACAAGCATCCCGCACAACATTTTAACCTAAATCTTTTTCCACCCAACCTGGGAAGTGCAGCATTCACTTCTAATCAATAATCAAAACTTAAAACTAACAAAAAAATATTAGAACAACAAGAACAGATAGCACCAAAAATTACAACACTCCATATTCTAATATCCCTTTCATCATTTTTAAACAAAATTTTTCCCACATCCAATCCACTGCAGTACAGCACTCAACCCTCACCAAAATTCAATCTTAGCCTCGCTAAAGAGCATCAAAAATTAAAAATCAAAATTCAATACACAAATCCCAAACATCAATTTCACCCAAATCTTTTTCCACGAACACTCGGTCAAGCACCAAACCCAGCCAAACAACATACCCCACCGAACAATCATCTTCCCCACCCAATCCACCACAGTACAGCACTACATCCTCACCAATAGCCCAATCCTATAACTCCAAAAGGTATATGGATCCAATCTCATTCCCACATAAAAACATCATCGCATTCACATGTATTCGCAACATACACGAGCTCCTTCGTCCGAATCAAGCCCCCAGTGCATCATTTTCATTTTCATCCACACCGAGGAAGAGATAAAAAGGCAAATAGTAAAAAGCAAAGAGAGCGGAAAAACCTCAATACCTCGTAGTCGAGCCTCTGAGCGCCGGGGACCTCGAGCGCCTCCACATCGAACGAGTCGACACGGGGACCAGTCCGAATCAGCCGCTGCTCTCCACCATCGTCGTCCTCCAAATAATCGAGCGCCATGCGGGGTGGCAATAGTCATCTCCGGAGACGCTGTCGCCGTCGTCCTCGAACACCCACCTCGACTCCACCAAGTCCATCGACACCAAACGCCCGCCCTCTTCCGCCATTGTCGCCCCCAGCCGTGATCCGATCCCTCACACCATTCCTTCCCGCCGAGGGGTCGGGGCGAGGAGGCGATCGACGAGTAGCACAGCTGATATATTTTGACAAGAGGCGTAGAGGGATTCAATTTCAATCCTTTGGATAAAATCAAAAGTTAAAAAGTGCAGTATAACCAAGATAGTGCAGCACAGCCTCCCAATTTCAATCCGTTGGGTTAAAAAGCAGCATAACCAAGATAGCGAAGCACAGCCTCCCTCCCTTTATATATATATTAAAAGATCTACTATACATTGTCTTGATTGGCGGTGCATAGGCAGCGCATTGTATGTAGTCCGTTAGATCAAAATCCAATAGACCACCATACAATGCCCCTATTCCACGCCCATTTTTTTTTCCCCCCTCCCTGATGGTTTCCGCCGCCACACGGACCTGCCCCCGACCTGCCTCGCCCTGCCCATGGCCACGCCACTGCCCCGCCCATAGCTAAGCCCCGCCCTGTCCCTGGACCCGACCCTGCCTACAGCCGCCGTCCCCCACCGCCCCCGCACTAGCCGTGGTGGCTCCCCCCTCTGGGTTGCTCCGCCCCCACACCCCCGGCTGCCACCTTCCTTTCCGGCCCCGCCCGCAGCCGCGGCACCTCGTGTTCCCCTACCCCGGCCGCCACCATCCACCACCCTCCCCAACCCGGCTGGCGCCACGACACTTCCCCCCGCCCTGCTCACGGCCGCCCGCGCCCGGCCACTCGCTCCTGACAGTCGATGCGCGTTTTCTAAGCAGCCCACCCACCCCCAAGACAACTAGCAGCAATGGCCAACGGGCGGCGGGCAATGAGGTTCATTAGCGGTGGGGCGACCAAGCAAAATAGAGGCGCGGCAAAACAAACGGGGAAGAAATAGGGGAAGGGTAATTTTGTAATAAAAATTTGACTTGACGTCGAGATCGAGTAAAATTTATATTAAAAAATAATTTTAAAAATAAAATAATTTTATAATAAAAACTTGACTCGATCTGGACTAAAGTTAATATTAGAAAATAAATTTTTTAAAAAATAATTTTATAAAAAAACTTAACTCGATCCCGACTCGAATTAATATTAAGAAATAAATTTTAAAAATAAAATAATTTTGTAATAAAAACTTAATTCGATCCCGACCCCGAGTTAATATTATGAAATAAAATTTTTAAAAATCAAATAATTTCGTAATAAAAACTTGACTCGATCCCGACTTGAGTTAATATTACGAAATAAATTTTAAAAAATAAAATAATTTTGTAATAAAAACTTGATTAGATCCCGACCCGAGTTAATATTACGAAATAAATTAAAAAAATCAAATAATTTCATAATAAAAACTTGAGTCGATCCCGACTCAAGTTAATATTACAGAAATAAATTTTAAAAATCAAATAATTTCGTAATAAAAACTTGACTCGATCCCAACTCGTGTTAATATTACGAAATAAATTTAAAAAATAAAATAATTTCGTAATAAAAACTTAACTCGATCCTGATACGAGTTAATAATTACGTAATAAAAAATAAAAACTTAGACCCGATCGAGTTAATTTTTTACGAAATTATCGGGATAGAGTAAATTTTTTATTACAAAATTATTTTATTTTTCTCTAGATTTATTTTTAATATTAACTTGAGTCAGATCTGAGTTAAGTATTTATGACAAAATTATTTTATTTCTTAAAATTTATTTCATAATATTAACTGAGGTCGGGATTGAGTCAAGTTTTTGTTACGAATTATTTTATTCTTTTAAAATTTATTTTTTAATATTAACTCTGAGTTAGGATTGAATCAAGTTTTTTTATTGCGAAATTATTTGATTTTTAAAAAATTTATTTTTGTAATATTAATTCAGGCCCAGGATTGAATCAAGTTTTTATTACAAAATTATTTTATCTTTTAAAATTTATTTCGTAATATTAACTCGAGTCGGGAATGAGTCAAGTTTTTTTATAAGTATTTTATTTTTTAAAATTTATTTTATAATATTAACTTTAGTCCAGATCAAAGTCAAGTTTTTATTATAAAATTATTTTATTTTTTTAAATTTATTTTTTTAATTTATTTTTTAGTATAAATGTACTCGATCCCGACTCAAGTTATATGTTTATTATGAAATTATCCTTTCCCCTGTTTCTTTCCCGTTTGTTTTGCCGCACCTCTATTTTATCAGGCGCCCCACCGCTGGCGAACCTCGTCTCCTGCCACCCACTGGCCATTGCTGTCGCTGTCTCGGGGGTGGGTAGGCTGCTTGGAAAATGCGCATTGACCGTCGGGAGCGGGTGGCCGTGCGCGGGCAGCCGTGAGCAGGCAGGGCAGGTTGGGGTGGGGAGGAAGGGCCGCGGCACCGGCTAGGTTGGGGAGGGTGGTGGAAGGTGGCGCCCGAGGTAGGGGGAACGGCTGGGGGCCGCGGCTGCGGGCGGGGGCAGGGGAGGAAGGTGGCGGCCAGGGGTGTGGGGGCGGAGCAACCCGATGGGGGGGGGTGTTGGAAGGGTGCGGCCAGGGGCAAGGGGGAACGGGCGTGGCGGGATGGAGCGCCGCGGCGGGGAGCAGGTAGGCGGCCCCCGTCAGCCCGCGTCTGACAGGGGCGGCGGTGGCGGGGGTTGGAAGGGCGCGGCCGGGGGCAAGGGGGAACGGGCGCGGCGGCAGGCAGTGGCGAGGGAGCGGCGCCGGCGGGGCAGGGAGGGAGGGCGGCGGGATGGGGCAGGCGTGGGTGGTCGAGCGGGTGGATGGGCGGACTGGCGGGCGGACGGGCTGGCAAACGTGCGCGCGAACGGGCTGGACGTGAAGGCGAACGGGCTGAGCGTGGGTGGTCAAGCGGGTGGACGGGCGGGCGTGGCGTAGGTCGAGCGGGCGGATGGGTGGGTGGGCGAACGGACAGTCGGGTTGCTGGACTGGTGGGTCTCAGGCGGGTCTGGGGAGGCTTGTCAAATCTGGGCCGCTGGATTTCAATCCAGTAGTCCAGATTTGGCGCCGCATGGTGCACTGCCAATAAGGGCAGCGCACCATAGAAAAATTTATATATATATATATATATATATATATAGGGACGTTCTACTATGCGCTGCCAAGACATGGCAGCGCATATGCAGCGCATCTTTTGGTGGCCGTTGGATCAAAATCCAACGGCCACTAATTTTCCACAAGATTTTCCCTCCTCCACTGCCCTTGCCGCCGCCACCCCGCCCGCCACTACCGCCCCGTCCGCCGCCGCGCCCCCACCTGCAGCCTCCCCCTGACCTGCCCTGTTCGCCGCCGTGCCCCCACCCGTAGACCTCCCCCCACCTGCCCGATTTCCCTGCCCCCTTCGCCGCCTTGGCCCCACCTGCCGCCCTCGCCCCTCACCTACCCTATGTTCCCCCACCCCGCCCGGTTCCCCGCCCCCAGCCACCTGTTTCGCCCCATCCCCGTCGCAGCCCGCCCACCCCTGCCCTGTTTCCGCCACGCTCCCTGGCCACCTGTTTCGCCCCTACCCCTGCCGCCGCCCAGCCCGTTGACCGAGCTCCTCCCCGCCGTCTACTGCCCTGGCCACCTCCACGCCGGCATCACCTGCATCACCGTCGGCGGTGGCGCGACCAAACACACGGGGAAGGAAGGAGCGATGGCAATTTCGTAATAAAAATTTGACTCGCTCCTGACTCGAGTCAAATTTACAAAATAAAATTTTAAAATATAATATAATATAATAAAAACTTGACTTGTGACTCGAGTCGATTTTATGAAATAAAATTTTAAAATAAAATAATATAAAATAAAAATTTGACTCGCACCTCGACTTGAGTCAAAATTATTAAATAAATTTTAAAAAATAAAATATAATAAAATAAAATTTTGACTCACTCTCGATTAGAGTAAATATTATAAAATAAATTTTAAAAATAAAATAACATAAAATAAAAACTTGACTCACTCTTGACTCGAGTTAATATTACGAAATAAATTTTAAAAATAAAATAACATAAAATACAGACTTGACTCGCTCCTGATTCGAGCCAATATTAAAAAATTAATTTTTTAATATTAATTTTAACTCGAGTAAGGAATGAGTCAAGTTTTTATTTTATGTTATTTTATTTTAAAATTTTATTTCATAAAATTGACTCGAGTCACAAGTCAAGTTTATATTTTATTATATTTTATTTTTAAAATTTATTTCGTAAATTTGACTCGAGTCGGGAGTGAGTCAAATTTTTATTACAAAATTACCATCGCTCCTTCCTTCCCTGTGTGTTTTGTCACGCCATCGCCGGCGGTGATGCAGGTGATGCTGGCGTGGAGGTGGCCAGGGCAGTAGACGGCGGGGAGGAGCTCCGTCGATGGGCTAGGCGGCGGCGGGGGTAGGGGCGAAATTGGCGGTCGGGGTGGGTGGCAGAAACAGGGCAAGGGCGGGCGGGGCCACGACGGGGTGGGGCGAAACAGGCGGCAGGGGGGCGGGGAACCGGGCAAGGGTGGGGGAACACAGGGCAGGTTGGGGGAGGGTTGCGGGTAGGGGGCGGGCGGGGGTGAGGCGGCGGAAGGGGCGGCGGCAGAGGGGCAGGGGGAAAACGGGCAGGTGGGGGGGAGGCCTGCCGGGGGGGTGGCGGTAGACAGGGCAGGGGGAAACAGGGTAGGTGGGGGGAGGGCTACGGACAGGGGGCACGGCCGCAGACAGAGTGGCGGTGGCAGGCGGGGCGGCGGCGGCAGTAGCGGCAGGGGGCAATGGGGGAGGGAAAATTCTAGGAAAACTGGGTGGCCGTTGGATTTTGATCCAACGACCACCAAAATGCGATGCATATGCGTTGTCAAACATGGCAGCGCATAGCAGAATATATATATATATATGGGCAGCGCTATAGTGCGCTGCCCTATTTTGGCAGTGCAAATGCGCTGCCTTATTGTAGGCTGTCGGATCCTGATCCGACAGCCCACAATCAAACTACACACCCCCCCCCCACCCCCAACCACCCACAAAACGTACTCTGCTGGCCACCCCCGGCCCCCGCCCAACGGCCGAGCCCCACACCCCAGCCCCCGTCCTGCCGCCCCATGACATCCGCTGCTGGGGGCAAGGTCGCCAGCAGGGGGTGGCGTGCCTAAACAAATGAGGAAGAAACAGGAGAGAGTATTTTAGTAATAAAAATTTTACTCAATCGAACTCGAGTTAATATTACAAAATAAATTTTAAAAAATAAAATAATGTCATAAAAAAATTTTGACTCGATCTCGACTGGAGTCAATTTAATATTATTGAATAAATTTTAAAAAAATAATTTCGTAATAAAAACTTGACTCTAGTCGGGATCGAGTCAATAATATGAAATAAATTTAAAAAATATAAAATAATTTTGTAATAAAAACCTGACTCGATTATGTGCGGGACCGAGTCAAGTTTTTATTACAAAATAACTTTATTACCGAATAAAATTTTATTACAAAATAAATTTTAACAAAAATAAAATAATTCCGTAATAAATTATTTTAACTCGAGTCGGGATCGAATAAAGATTTTATTACGAAATTATTTTATTTAATTTTTTTTGTAATATTAACTTAAGTCAGGATTGAGTCCTGACCCGCAGCCCCCGCCCCGCACCCCGCCCCGCCACCCCCTGCCCAGGCCCCAACTGGAGATTGTAGTTAATATTCTTATAATATTAAATTAAAAAAATTGACTTGGTTGCGATTGTAGTTAATATTCTTATAATATTTAAATAAATCAAAAATCAAGACCAAGGAGATCCATCTTATATAACTTTCTTGTACATGATGAATACAAGTACAAACTTACAAGTTACAAAAGTGTGAAATTTGATTAAAGCAAATAACATTTCATGGTAACAAGTTACAAATTCGGAGCTATCATAGTGCATCACTGCTTTGACAATCGCCATCACTGCGCCGACACCCCTGAATAGACTCCACGACTCCACTTTCAGATGGAACAAATTTTTGCCTATATATTTAAAAACAAAACATGGAAAATAATCACAAAAATATATATATAACAAACATCAAAAGAAGGGTTTATTAGGCAACATTACCGTGATACAATTGCAGGGCAAGTGCGTTTATCATGCCCAACTCCCCGTTGATTACAACCATGGCACAACCTATCTTTTCCCAAATGGTCCAGTGCAAGTTCTTTACCACTCTTCCATCTTTTACCACTTCCTTTTGTCTTTGATTGTGCAGGTGGATGGACTTGTATTCCATGATGTAGTTGTATTCCATGATGCCGATCATCTACCACATCTTCTACCAATTTTTCTATCTCCAACAATTTTTGCTTGGTGAGTTCAAACTTTTCAGATGACGAATATGCCTTTTTGGCCCATCGATTAAATATACAGTGCAATTCTCCCCAATTTAAGAATAATGTTTTCTGACAATTTGAGAATAACATTAGTTGAGAAGTTTTGATGTTAGCCTCTCCGAATTGGTCAATCAAATTTCGGTGCACACTTGTAACATGCCTATGTGCCCTCAGAAATTGAATTTTTGATGGTGTAAAGAGTGCATGACTATGTCCTTCTTCGAAATACATGACATTCCATGTGCCCTCTTTATTCTTAGTTACCCTCATGCGTGCTTGACAACCTTCTCTTATTATAGGATGAGTTCTCTTTTTCCTTTGTCAGGTATTTCCCTTTTTCGCTCATCTTCTCTGAAATGACCTTCTTTAGAACACACGAATACTTGCGACCATAACTCTTTTGTTCTCTTATGATAATTTGTACTATGTTTACGTATACCAAAACCGGCCATTTTTGAATACCTACTGTATAAATCAAGTGCATCGTCCAAACAATCAAATTGCATCCCAACCTTCGGTTTGAACTCATCTTCTACAATAGGATAAATTGTTGTAATATTTTTGCTTATATCTTCTTCCTCGTATGCTTTATCTTCAAGCTTGTCCATTCTTAAAAAAATATAAAATTTATAAAACCTAAGAATATTTTCAATTAAAATAAGCGCAATAAACATGCTTTAATTAAGTCAAAATATTTTTAAAGACTTAACTCTAACCTGATTTTCGTATTCTGAAAGATGTAATTTTGGTGACCTCGACTCCCTGTGACCTGAAAAATATAAATTTACCGTCAAATATAAATATATGCCACAGAAGCCCATAAAAAAAATTAACTTTACCGTTCAAAACTAGCAAACTCGCGCGTGACCGAGTCAATTTTTGTATCACTTGAGTTGGGACGACTTGGGGGGCCGCGGCGGAGGGGCGGGCGGGCCGCAGTGGGGAGTTGGTTGCGGGGCGGCGGGCGGGGTCTGGAAGGCAGATCGTGCCAGGGGAGCCACGGTAGGGTAGCGGGCGGCGGGCGGCTTCGGTCGCGGGCAGGTTGGGGGGCTGCAGTGGAGTGGGGGCGAGTGGGGACATCGGCTGGCGGGGGATCGGCTGGGGCGAGGGGGCCGCGGCTACAGGGCGTGGGGAGGGCACCGACGGGCAGCCGGGGGGGCGGGCGAGGGGCTGTGGCGGGGGCCGCCAGTTGGGGGTCGGGATGGGCGGGCGGGCTGTCAGACGGCAGCCAGGCGCGTGGTCGGGCGGTGGCTAGGCACGCGGTCAGGCAACGGCCAGGCGGGCGGCGGCCAGGCGGGCGGCGGCCAGGTGGGCGGGCGAGCGGCGGCCAGGAGGGCGACAGCCAGGCAGGCGGACGGGCTGCGGCCAAGCGGGCAGGTGGGTGGGGCGGGCGGGCGGCCAGGCGGGTAAGGAGCAGGTCTGGATCTCCAGTAAAATCTGGGCCCCTGGATTGAAATTCAATGGCCCAGATTTACTGCACGGCCTGCAAAGCGTTGCAGCACACGGTAACAGCACTATATATATATATATATATATATATACACACACTCGGCAGGAGCTCGACGGCGGCGGAGTGGGTATGGTTCTAGTACACAGTGGACATGCCAGATTTCTGGATTCACTACCACAACCTCATCTTCCTGCTCCTCATCTTCTCTCGCGCCGCTGCCACTTGTGTTGCTCGAGTTCCGCCAGCCCAAGGCGCTGGACAAGTACAAGCTCAAGCCAAAGGTCCGCTTGCTACCGGCATCAGTGATCACGTGCTATAAGGATGTCATGCGCACCTTCCTTCTCGTCGTCGGGCCGCTCTAATTGTCGTCTTATCCTATTGTCAAGGTCTTCAAGTTTGTTTGTTGCTTTATTTTGATTCATCATGGTTTGTTTTGTATTGTTTTTTTCCTTTCTTGTTTGTGAAAACAGTTTGCTTTGGGTCGGAAGTGATCCAATTTTCTAACTTTTGAGGTGTTTTTGTCGTTTGTTCTTTTTACAATCATAAGAGATGGTATATTTAGCCTGCTAGTTTGCTGGAATTGTATTAATCCACATTGTAGTAATGTTTCTGTTTTTGAGTTGGGAAAATTTGTGGGATTTAATCTGCTATGTTTTTTGGGTCTTTCTCTTTAATTCTTGTTTGTCAATTTGATGTATAGGTAGTGTTTTTATCTCTCTCCTTTTTTTTATTCCAATCATTGAGTATTGGCCGCAAGCAATTGAATTGATTTGGTAGCCCTTGTTCGGTAATAATCCACATTGATTGTACTGAAGTTTTTTGGTTTGAGTTTGTGTAATCTAATGGGATTGATGGATTTGCAGTTGGTTGGAACCCAGACGGGCTACCATTGCCTTTTGGATGGAAAATATTCTTACAGCTTTTGGTGTACTTCGTGAAGGTCATAATTTCAAGATCAAAATCAAGCTCATTTCTGGTTCCGAAAACCAAAATGTTCACAAATTTGGAGAGGCTCCAGGCTGCGTCTCTCTACCGACTGCCCCAATTGAAGATCAGCTGCTTGAAGTATTTGGTGAGGTTTGCCAAGTGTTTGATATCAGGGAGGAGTTCAATGCTTTCCTTCAATATGTAGATAGGGAGCTCATTGCAGAGGTCTTCCAAGAACTTCTTGCTACATGGAAAGGATTTTGAGCAAATACCCTTAAGAAAGCTACACATACATAATTTTTGCGATGTGGAATGCCAATGGAAGCATTAAAAAACCTGTCGTTTATGAATGTTTATGATTATTGAAAATGTTGAAGAACATGCGTGCACAAACGTGCCTGGATTGCCAAAGATCAGTTGACAAAATTTATACAAATAACTAAACCATAAACTTTCTTTTCTAAAAAAATGGAAAAAATAAAGCTGTCAACGAATATTGGCTGTCCACCAACTCGAAGGTGAACCCAAATTTTAACAGAAAAAAGGAGAAAATACCTGCACACTAGTTAATACAAGAAAGTAAGGGAGAAAAAAACCATTTACACTTTGCCCTTGTGTGGAAGAAGAGATCATGTGAACGTTGGTAGCAGGCTTAGGGGCATCCCTGTTGGTTCTAAGCAGCTCAATGGATAGGCGTACACATACATTCGGGGGATGGATAGGCGTAGATTGATTGTCCAACCTTCCTTGACGACACACCTTTATTATCATTATCTACAAGCATTGTTTGCATCTGATCCTTGAAATTCTGCCAACTAGAAACCACCACATGAATTATAACGAGCTATAATGAAGCATTTCAGTAGAGAAATCGGAGAAATCAGAGAGAGTAAAAACAAAAAAAGAAGAAACCTGATACTGGTATTATGCAGAACTTGGACTAGCGTACGTTTATCCGGCTTGATCGTCTTTGCATGTCCGTGGTTGAGATAGCGCCTGTGACCTTCTAGAAATTGTGGGAAATTGCCACCTTGAGTAGTAACAAACACCTCACTCTGAAGGCAAACAGTATAATCTAAACCTGCCAACCTTGATGAGTAGTCCTGCAGGCACACACAGTAAACATATATGTTATTCCTCGCTTGTAATGTTCCTCTTATTTTCATTATTGCCAAAATTGAAATTCGATTATTCTTGTTGATTTATGGGCTTTTGTTTATGTGATCCTAAGGCAACCCCATAAGACTATAAATGATCGTGTAAGAGGCTTAAATACAACAGCATTGTCGATTAGCTCATTTATTGTGATAAATGAGCTAATTGACAATGCACCAAATATGCTTCACACATGTCTCTGCATAGTCAAAAATATGATATAAGAAAAAATACAACGTAGTCACCTTAAAAGAAGCAAGCTCCTCTGGAGTTGCAAGTGATTCTTTAGTCTGAAGGAGAGGAAACATCCGTAAAAGAGGAGCCAGATTTTTCTCCGCTCGATATATCTTTCCAGAGGCCAAATAGATGGAGGTAGTATTGTCAAATCCCATGCCCCTCAGCATCATACCAACCTATCTTGGAAAAACCGAAGGTAAAGTTCTCAGGATGCAGTACCTTAACGTGATTAATGCAAGCAACAGAGAAACTCATATCATTTATGTACCTCAAGGGGCGTAAGAGGGCATTTCCCATTTATTCTATATAGGCCTGGAGTAATTACACGACCCTTCCGCCTAAACTTCCCTCTCCACCCTCTTTCACGAGCACGCTCCATCTCCTTCTTTTCTTCTTTCCCTCCATCATATTCACAACAAGAGAAGGCCACCATATCCTGAAACAATAAAAGGACACCAATGAATAAATACAAGTGACAGAAGACCACAAAATTCATCAAAATAATCAAGACACCTGACATATGTTAAAGAAAAATGTAACATATTTTGTACGATTTATCTATTTATTTATTTTGATCTGTAAAAAAAGTTGAAAACAGGAAATGGACTCCAGCGGATTATGTCACAAATCAGATAGCTAAGAAATGTATATACAAGGAAACTAGATACATTTACAACACTTCCAACAAATCAAGGTGGGTAAGTCTCAAATATAGCTAATATTGGCGGAGACATCGTGTATGAATTGAAAAGCTGGGAATTTCCTTGTACCTCTTCAAAGCGAAGATGGACAGATATGTACTTCCCACCAACTGCAGAACTTATCTTTTTCATTCGAGCAACCAATTTACTAGCAAGTGCTCTGATGGGGTCAGAAAATCTTAATGCTTTATAATTGGTTAAACAACGAAGCACTTGAATACTGGGAGGGACATCCTGTGCCAGTCTATTTGCAAAAGGTGCAATGCGAATTACCCTGATGAACGAGAAAAAACAAGCATAAATATTGAAGACCATATAGCCTCTACAGAATGAGAAGATACGACAAGAACACAAAGGGTGTTGCAGGGGACGTACTTTTGCCTATTCAGAAGGGGGTAGACTACTGTGGTATAGTAAGCAGCAGTTGCCCGAGCTTTTACTTTAAGTATTGTAATATTATTGATATTGTAATCAAATCTTTCCATAAGTGCATCAGGGATCTTTTTGACAATGTGCACGTGCTTCTCAAGAATGTGTATAAAATGGTCTTCATCATAAATATCACGGAATTTACTGCAAACACCATTGCTATCAGCATCACTCTCAAGCTTTGTATTCCAAATGTAAATAGACAAAATATGAGACCATTTCAAACTAACTATTTTGTGTGCTCCAACACGGGCTGTCATGAATGCGTCAAGCAGTAAAATTCCAGCAAGATATAGTTAAATAATAAGAGGGACAAAAAAATGAAAAATTAAGTAAAATTTTCATCATAATTACAATCAAACAGCACCTATCAATTAGAACTGTCAAATACTTTTACTAACCCATTTTCACAACAGCTTATGTTTACTCAGATCTCCACTCTTTCGTGTACAAAGTGATTATAATGGTAAGAGAGCAAACCTTGGATCCTTCCAAACACTATGAAACTGAAATTGAGGAATAACAAGAACAGCATTTAGTAGTCCTGCCACGGCCACAGCATTGCATATCTGCAAAACAAAACAACTTCAGAAGAATAAGTCAAAAACGAAACAGGTAAACTGGATTCCCAACAAATGAGCTTCTTTTTTGTGTGTGGTTATTTTGAGTATAATATGGGGACAAGTACATACTGATGAACGCTGCTGATTGAGGCCACCGTTAGCTTCCACAATCAAGTATCCAGTTGGCGCAAGTGTTTCTGAAACAACTAGTTGAATGTCAACTTTCTACTGAACGTGTAATTTAGTGTATATGATGATATAAAATAGAGTTCAAATAAAAATATTGCAAGCTGGAAACGACGAAGGTTGACAATTCTATCATCACGTTAACCAAAGGTAGCAAGCAGTAAACAAGCCACCATACTTGATCTCTTTACTGTAGCATTCAAGCAAGGCTTTGTTTCTTCCAATCTTTGCATATGCCTCCATACCGCACTCAACTGCAAATGACAAACAAATAGCAACAACTGTCAACGAGAGAACACAATAACCCATCACTCACTGCCCTCATGGATGCAAAGGCAAAATTGCATCAACAAAAAGCTGATCAAACAGACACATCAAGCGAACAGGACAAGCCACAAACACTTCAAAATCAGAGGACAAATAAGCTACTTTCACGTATCTCCGATGCCAAACTTGAACAAAACCAATTAAAACCGTTACATCAGATTACACAATTGATGAAAACAACAAGCCAGAAAAAGCGTCGAATACAATGTTAAATAAGAGAAACAAAGAAGAACATCGGCCTAGTAAGGCAGGGAACAGAAAAATCAATAGAAGTTCCACTTTCTGCAATCTTCAACAAAGGAATCAAGAACGAGAACCTATCAAAATTAACAAAATGCAACACCAATACTTCCCTCGCATTAAGTAAAGTACCCCAACTAAGCACCAGTTGAACTGATTGATATAAAATGTAGGAGGTAGCATCGAACATAAAAGTACACAGAACCAGAGATGAAAAGAGAACAAAGGATCAAACTTTACTGGTTGGCGGAGTCATGATGAGAATACGGACCTGTAGAGCAGGAGAAGTCGAGTTGCGACCGCCGTCGGCCTGCATTTCCGGCCAGAGCCTGGCGAAGACGACGCCGCTGCGGTAAACGGAGCCGGGAATGGGGCGGGAGCCGGCGAAGGAGAAGGTGCCGACGCACATTAGCAGGGCGGCGACGTAGAAGAGGGGAGGACGAGGAGGAGACGAAGAAGGCGACTCCGTCGGAGGAAGCGCGCCGCCCGCGGGAAGTCGAAGCGAGCCGACTTGACGCGGTAGGGCCGGCGGTGGAGCATGCGGTGTGTCAGAGCGACGTCGGGATCGGCGCCGGCCGGCGGCGGCATCGTGGCGGCGGCGGCGACGACCTCATGCGGAGGAGAGCGGCCGAGAAATAAATGCTGTGGAAGCCGCCAAGGTTTATTTAACAATAATTAAACCTCCTAATAATAATAATGGTTACATCATGACCTGACTTATCAATTATTCCAATCCTACGTTTCTGTTGACGATTTTCTTAGGAGGTTATTAGACGAGCACTTCTTCTCCACTTAAAAGGCACGATCACCTTTTGACAGCAAGCCACTTATTATATCGAATATGTTACTTATGGACTACCTTAGAAAATATAATATATATTTTATTTTATTTTTTACATACTTGGTTAAAAGAACGTCTGACCTGTATTCATGTGAGTCTTAGTTACATTTTATTTAGTTTAAAAACATTAACGGGGATAAATATCGTAAAATGACAATTTCTCGAACTGTTTTATATCAATTAACAAACATATTAATTAATAATATATATACATGAGTTATACCTTTAGAGTTGTATAATACCCCAAATATAATTTATTTTCAAGTCGAATTGGAATTGTTACTCTCTTATTCCAGTTAAATTAGTTGATCAAATCTAAGCAAAAAAGACTTAAACCCTCTCTGCACCGTAAGAATGAAAAATAATATTATAATATGCAATTAATATATATATATATATAGAAATGCACACCTTAACATAATATTAGGTGAATATTATGATAAATAATCACACTCAAAAATCACTTAAATTAAAATAAGTTATAAAAAATTTTAAATTAAAATAGATAGAATTTTTCCTAAAAGTTCAATAAATGACTAACATGTCAAACCAACAACAACAATATATATATATATATATATATATATATATATATATACACACATCACAATTCAACATAAAATTTTTATTTCGAAACATACCAAAGTTATATTAACAAAACCTTATACATAACCCGGGTTTTGACTCGTATGTTCACCGTATTTATCACTTGTATTATATTAGTCTCAAAATAAAAGCAAGTGATGGCAAGGAGGCAATCGGGGTGGCGGTGAGTAGGGAAATTAATAAAAGAAGAGAGTGGAAAGGAAGGGGAGGAATGGTTAGTAAGGAGGGGCTTACCAGACGGCACCGGTGTTAGCGGTGCTCCAAGAAAAACAGGGGTCACAGTTGGCTAGGTTGGAGAATGGGAGGTGGAGATGGAGGAGGTGGTAGATAAGGGGGAAAGAAATAAGAAGAGGCCGACGAATGGCGAGGCTGGCCGACTGTAGTGCTGGCGGCGGCAAAGTCGTCGGCGGTGGTGTTGACAACAAGGGACTAGGTGTTAGTGGAATTACGGAAGAAGGGTCGGGTCAGGTCGGGTAAAAATTTAGTGGTTTTTTTTTTTTTAATAATCGGCTAAGGTCAGACCAACTAGGTGTAAAGTGGGCTCGAGCTACTAAAGTGAGTTAAACACGTCATGGGCGTGAGTCAAATAGGTCATGAATACGAGTCAAAATAAAAATAGGAATAAAATAAATTCAACATCCGACAGGCTCTAAAAATTACTGGCCCAACTAAAAATTTCAACTACCACATCTTAATAAAATCAACGGCTTAAATCTAATTTCTACAATCCACTGAGCAAAATAAAATTATCATAGCATTTTCTCGTACATACTAATAACTCAATTTACTACTGCATATTTGACGCTATCATATCCTCGAATATATATGAATTCTCATAGCACGTACACATGATCAGCTTCGCCTCTGCGCATATATTCTAAAAGCCGAATTGGCCCATGCAAATGATCAAATAGACCAATTAGTGACTAGAAAACCCTGACACGGGTCACAGGTTTTACATGATGGGTCTCACCACCCAAGATCCATATTGATAAATAGAAAAATAAATAATAAGGGTTTATTATTTTAAAATTTTAACTCAATCTAATATTTCTAACCTATTCATCTAAATCTTACTTATCAAAGTAACTCTAATAAAAATTATTTTCAAAATATCTTTCACTAGTGTATTTTTAAAAAATATCCAAAATTAAGTCATAATGATGTAAAAAAAACAAGCATAACATTTTATCACCTTCTTATTTATGCACTCAATAAGGGTAATTATTATAAATTTTTAACTCAACCTAATGCGTCTAGCCTATTAATCTAAATTTTAATTATCAAAGTAATTGTAATAAAAAATATTTTTAAATGTCTTTAACTAGTGTCCTTATTAAAAATTTAAAATTAGGTCATAATGATGTAAATAAATAAAAAAAATTTTATCAGCCTCTTATTTATAAGAGACTACATTTAATAAATGTAAATATTATTTTATGAGGCCCAATTAAAAATTTTAAATTAGATATATAACTCATATAAGTTATATGAGGTGTAGCTCGTATCAATATTTTGTATTATAATAATAATAACTTTTCATTATAATCACATGTGGGGATATAGATTATTTTTTTCACATATGAGTTAAAAATTATAGTTATTATAGGAAGCTAAAAAATAAATTATTTTATTATTTATGTCACAATTTTTAATTTAAAATAAATATTATTAGTTATTTTATTTTAGTCTTTGATGTGGCACTGCCACATTTACAATATAACCCATGACAATATAACCCATTATTGATATTTGTCAACCGATGTTAGTTTTAAGATTTTGAAAATAAGAGTAAAGAGTTGTCTTAATTTAAGGGGACCAAATGATAATTTGACTAATTTTTAAAGGTCTAATAATATTTATTGCACTATAAAATAATGAGTTTTGAGTTGAATAAGTACAACTTCAAATACTAATCATTTAATATTGTGTAAAGCTTTAAATAGGGTTGTTTAATGTCGGACTATCAAGCTAAATCAAATTTAATCAAATGTTTAAACGGCCTTAAATTTAAGGAAAATTAAATCTACCACAAATCCTCCAAATATTCTACTTGCTCACCCCTCTGAACAAACAACACCCTGATTGTTTTTGAAAAAGAAAACAATTGCCCTTTTAATCTGAGTCTTTTTCAAATCTGACTTTTTAAAATTGTTCATGTTTACACCTATTTGTAATTAAACGAGCTCGCTAACCTTTTTCATAAAAAATAAAGTACCATTATGCTGTTATACATAAATTCCTTCGATCCTGCCGACACTCAAGCTAATGCCAGGCTGTCACAGCAAACGTGATTGCCTCACTTTCTTCCCAGCCGCGACCCACGGCTCCAAGACAAGCCGCTAATTCGTTGTAGCAAAAATGGCGGGAATGAAAATACGAATCTACTTTCCCAAATATGGTAATTTTTTTTTCCAGACACGAAATATAATAATTGCAATTTGCAACAACTCCGAAGCTTCCCCTGTCTAACGAACGTACCGTAATTTTAAATATCATATTAAACCACTCAATCACCGGTTGTACTTGTTATACATTTAAATTCTTTTTTACTATTTTAATTTATACCCAGTTTTTTTATAATTTTTTTCACAAAATTCGATTTTTTATTGAAAATATTAATATTATAATCAGTATGTAATACAAAATATATTTTTAATATTTTAAAAAATATTTTTATTTATTTATTTATTTGACTTTGTTAAACTAAATATACTTTATACCATCTAAAAATTTGGTAATCACATATACGACATTTAAAATTAAGACCTACCATCAATATTAACTAGTCGTGAGACCATCACTACCCAAGTTTCACCCGTTTGGTCATTCCTTTACATCGCTCCCTTTTTATTAGCCTCTCTCCAAAAATTAGTACTCGTCCAAATCATAACCTTTCTTCTTCACCGGTCAACACAATCTATCCCTTTTATTTTTCTTTTCTTCCTAAACGAGGGTCCAACTTGAATCCTCAATAGGTAATTAGTAACTTCAATTCACACTATCTTGATCTTGACTTAAATCAGCTCGAATACTAATTGGTTTGAATCGAACTTGAAGTTAAATGTGGCAAGTTTGAACTAAATAAAATTATACTTTGACTTATCCAATAAATAAAATTGAACATACCTATCAGACAAAAAAAATATTTTTTTACTTCTATGATGGAAGCAAATTGAGTTTATAAATTAGCTTGACTGCACAACACTCACTCGTGATATAATTGATAAATGAAATAAAAACTTATAATTTAAGGGTATTTTTAATGTATATTTTAGGATAGTTTGATTTGAAAATTTGAGAAGGTTTTATTTGCGTTCAACCCAATTCAAACCGTCTTTTAAAAAGAAAATGTAAAAATAGAGGTTAAAAAAGAATCAAATTTAAAAATTGGGTATGATTGTATATATGTTGCAGCTTGCTAAACCAGACTGGATAAATCGACGCTAGTATGTGGCCGATATGCGCTACGGCACAATTTTTGTAATACCGGTTACTATACATAAAACAAAATGGTGGCCATTGTCATCGACCGTCTTTGTCATGTGAAAAGTCGGCCAAATTACCATTATGGGATATAAATATAAGCTCCACAATTTTATAGTCTATACATAAGATCAGGTATAAAGTTGCAACACTAATGTTTTCACCGTGAGTTTCTCAGAGTTTCTTTTCCTTTCTTAATGTTGTGAACAACGAGGGTTAATTTTTACCAAAGATATCAAGTTCATTTTAAGAACTATTATTTAAGTGACTAGCATAAAATGATTGTACTAAAAAATCACTTCAAAATAAAATTCTCAGGAAAGTATGGTAAAATACACTAGTCCATTTAAAACCAACTCTTAAACAGAATTTTACTAAGACGAGTAATTTTAATATTACAATAATTAATAACAACTATATCCGATAATAATTATTAAATAGACATAAAAAGAACACCAAAACTTAACGAGGTTTAGCCAATTATGCCTATGTCTTCAGACACTAATAAAATAATATTTCACTAATGAAGGAAATATTACAAAAGAGAGAAAGAACAAATTGCCAATAGAAATAGAAAGACAATTTTGGGATGATTTAGAAGGGGGAGGAGTCCTTTTATAGGAAGAGAACTCCTCCCAAACCCATAAAACTTTAGATGTGGGATTTTGGCACTACAACAATCTCCACCTTGATAAAATTTCATACAATTCTCTCACAAATCCAACTTTTAGTAGTGTCTGCGAACTCCATCTTTCAATTTGTAACAATATTGACCAAGTCTAAACAATGTTTAAACTTGACCGTAGTTACTACTTTTGTCATCATATCAGCAGGATTATCAGTGGTCTAAATTTTCTAGATTATGACTCTACCTTCTTCAAGAATCTCTCGTACAAAATGATATCGAACATCGATGTGCTTCGTCCTTGCATGGTAAACCTTATTCTTTACTAAATGAATAGCACTCTGACTGTCACAATGCACTATGATATACTTTTGTTCCATTCCTAGTTCGCCAAGCAACCCTTGAAGCCAAATTGCCTCCTTTACAGCCTTTGTAATTGTCATATGCTCTGCCTCTGTAGTAGACAAAGCCACTGTTGACAGTAAGGTGGACTTCTAACTGACTGGTGCTTTTGCAAAAGTAAACATATAACCAGTAGTTGATCGTAGCTTGTCCAAACCACCAGCGTAGTCAGAATCACAATACCCAACTACATACTGATCATCTTTATCATCCTGCTGAAATACTAATCCAACATCTAAGGTATTCAGAATATATCGTAGAATCCATTTCACAGCTTGCTAATGCTCCTTTCCAGGGTCATGCATATACTTGCTCACAACCCCAAGTGCCTATGAAATATCGGGCTTGGAACATACCATTGTATACATGAAGCTACCAACAGCACTTGCATAAGGTACTTTTGTCATGTATTCTCGTTCTGCATCATTCTTTAGTAACATGGAAGTGTTAAGCTTGAAATGAGGAGCAAGTGGTGTACTAACTGGTTTTGACTTCTTATTTATGCCAAAACGTATTAGTACCTTCCTCATATATTCTTTCTGAGACAAATAAAGCCTCCCCAATTTCCTATCTTTAGATATCTCCATGCTGAAAATCTTATTTGCTTCACCAAGATCCTTCATCTCAAACTCTCTATTCAATTGAGTCTTTAACTTCTCAATTTATGTTTAACTCCTGGAAGCTATTAGCATATCATCAACATACAAAAGAAGATATATATAAGATCTATCTTGTAGCTTGCACAAGTACACACAGTGATTATATTTGCTCCTTGAGTATTTCTGCCCTATCATATAATTTGTCAAATCGCTTGTACCATTGCCTCAGAGATTGCTTCAATCTATATAGCGATTTGTTCAATTTGCACACCATCTTTCTTTTCCGGCAACTTTGAATCCATCTGGCTGAGACATTTAGATTTCCTCTTCCAAGTCTCCATGTAAAAATGCATTTTTTATATCCATCTGAACTAGTTCCAAATCCAACTATGCCACCAAAGCTAATAAAATTATGATGGAGGAATGCTTTACAATTGGAGAAAATACTTTATTATAATCAACTCCCTCCATCTTAACGTAGCCTTTCGCCACCAATCTTGCTTTTTAGCAAACATTATCCTTGTCAGGAAATCCATCTTTCTTTGCATGTACCCATTTGTACCCAATTGCCTTCTTTTCCTTCGGATGACTAGCTAGTTTACATGTCTGATTCGTTTGAAGGGATTGCATTTCTTCCTTCATGGCAATCCTCCACTTTTCTTGTTCTGAACTTTGAACTGCTTCATTATAAATGACAGGAATATTATCAATTGCAATTGGTGATGTAGAAGAGATCATATTAGCATAGCGAGCAAGTTGTCTAATAGTTCTCTTTTCCTTCTTTTGTGCAATTGATTCATATTGATGTGGAGGTTCTTGGGGTCTAAACCTCTTCTTCATTTGACTCTTCTTCTACCAGAGGAGAGTCATCATCGCTTCTGCATCTGCTGGGATAATCCTGTTGCCATCAAACTCCACATGTTTGTGAGTACCATCTGTCTGCTTCATATTTTCAGAAGTCGCCTTCCTCAACGTGGTAGATTCATCAAAGGTAACATCCCTGCTGAAAATTACTTTCTTGCACACAGAGGATGATGCAGTGAAACCAAACACATGTAAGAAATTATAATCTATGGTAGGCTTTCCGGACCATTTCTACAATGAGTTTTACCACCAATAGAAGTGATTATGAATAATTAATAAGGTGACAAACATATACCCAAGCCTCAGCACAAAATTCTTTGCCTAACCCAGCATTGGACACATACATCTAACCTTCTCCAGGTAAAGTTTGATTTATAGCAATACATGC